>JAOTQJ010144572.1:0-35388 GCA_025642045.1 Solanum sejunctum | reverse complement strand
GTAAAATGTTACATTTGGTCCCAAACTTTATTAAATTGAACCAATTAAGGACGTTTGGGGTTTAAATTACGTTGCGGATCCTAACACTCCAGAAAGGTGAAGTATGGTTTACCTTGGCAAATAGACCACCTCTTTACCGGTGAAGGATAATCATTAGGATTCCAAGTTGCATCTTGCTTGGTCTTATTCTTTGTTGATTAAGGTCTCTTCCTACATATCTAATATGTTCTATGCAAGTTGAATGATTACAAACATATTTTGCTTCAACAATTGATCATGCATGCTATATTGAGATTATGCTTATCTATTTCCTATTAGTATGCACTTTGGCTATATTGCCTTATGTCTTGTTGCATTGCATCCTATATACTTAGTATATTCAAATGTACTAATGAATATTTTATGTCTACATGATATCACCATGTAGGAATCGAAGCTCCTCTTGATAATCCTCCACGTGGATAGTGTGATTATTCGAAGATATGCTTGGTGAGTCCTTAAGTTTGGGGACACTATCTACTTTCTCTTGCTATTTCTAAGTCTTCTTGGTGTTGAACATATCACATTATGAGGGTGAGTTCGGAGAGTGTCTTGGCCCCTACTCCAATCTATGTGTAGACGTGTTGTTGGAATAGTTGATGTACCTGTGTTTGAGCTTTGACTCTTTATGCTTTATAAATATCAAGACTTCCCTTAGTCCATTTTTCCTTATTTATATCTCTTGTTGTTGTTATTATGCTTTTGTGACCAAGGATGCGTAAATGATATGCTAAAAGGCTTGTTTGGGATCCCTTCGGGTTCCCTTTCGCTGTGTCATGTCTAGGACCTAGGCTTGGGTCGTGGCATAAGAAAATTCAATAAGTGGAAGATGCTCATCCAACTACCTTCAAACTCTAATATACAAGCCCTAAGCATATCCTCAAGAGTTTGAATGACCCTTTTGACTTGACTATCCATTTGTGTGTGGAAAGCCATATTAAGCTTGACCCTAGTGCCAAGGACTCTTTAGAAGTACCTCCAAAAATGTGAAATATATTGAGAACAAGGATCAAAAATAACATACAAAGGACCTCATGCAATCTAACCAACTCATCAATGTATAATCTTGTATAATCTTTGACACCATGAATTGTTTTAACTTGCAGGAAGTGAGATGATTTCGTCATTCTATCAACAATAGCCCAAATAAAGTCAAAATAATTTTTAATCTTTGGCAAACCAATCATAAAATCTATGTTGATCTCTTTCTTCTTCCAAGTAGGAATCTCTCTATCTTGGGCTAGGCCACATAACCTTTGATATTCAATTTTGACTTGTTGGCAATTGTGACAACTGACTACAAACTTGGCAATATCCCTCTTTATACCACCCCACCAATATATTTCCCTCAAATCTATATACATTTTTGTAGAATCTAGGCGAATAGAATAGGATGAGTTATGTAACTCCTTCAAAATCAAGTTCCTCAACCCATCGGCATTTGGCACACACAATATACCTTGGCACCTAAGGACACCATCTCCCTCTCAGGAGAAAACCTCCACCTTATAGTCCTTTATTAATGCCTATAATTCTACCAAAGTAGGATTAAGGTCTTGTTCGGATTTGACCTTTTCAATCAAGGAAGATTTGGAACCATCAACAACTACCATACTACTACTTTTAACTTTATTTAATCTCCTCCCTAATCCAGCTAACTAATGGACTTCCTTTGCCAATTTCTTCTTATCATCATCAATATGAGCCATACTCTCCATGGAAACTCTACTTAGAGCATCGGCCACAATATTAGCTTTGCCCGAATGATAATGAACACTCATGTCATAATCTTTAAGGAGTTCTAGCCACCTTCTTTGTCTCAAAGTAAGGTCCCTTTTAGTAAATACATATTAAAGACTATTGTGGTTGGTGAATATATCTACATGAACCCCATACAAAATAATGATGCTATATTTTCAAAGCAAATATCACTAGTGCTAGCTCAAGATCATGGGTAGGATAATTACGCTCATATACCTTTAGTTGTCTAGAAGCATAGGCAATAACATTTCCATTTTGCATCAACACACAACAAAAACTAATTATTGAAGTATCGTAATACACAAAAAAATCCTTCTGATACAACCAAAATAGGAGCAAATGTAAGCTTGTCCTTTAGCATTTGGAAATTCTTTTCACACTCATCGGTCCAAATGAACTTTGTCTTCTTTTATGTCACATCATTACCGCATGGCAGTACTAGATCGTGCCACATGGAAGCATCATAACAGGCTATGTCATCCCATTTTCAATAACCTTTCAATTCTTTTTTATTGTTTCGGCCTCATTCGAACTCTGATTTTCACAAATGAATTATGCAACTCTAATAATTTAGATGTTCCAGATCTAATGCTGCAGTCAGAATTCCCACAGAGATTCCTATGATCTAATATGAGTCTCACTTTCTTATTTGTAACTTCCAACAGAAAGCCCTCACGGGGTCATAAAATGAAGGATCATCCTAGACAAAGCTCAACATTTTAGAGCTAACCGTGTTATCACAATTCTCATCCAAAACACATTTCCGAACAGTGTTGATTTAGTTAACTATTAATCGATTTTGGTGGTTAAATTTGCAAATCACAACATAACTGCACCAAACATGCTCCTAGCCCAATTTCACCGTTCCCGAGATAATGGAATCATCAGAATTCCATTTTGAGGTCGTGCTATGACTTTACAAAAAAAACTTATTTTAAGTGTATAACTTCCAAGTTAGCTCAAAAACTCACACAAATCACAAATAACTCATCCAATAGCCATGCCAATAGTCTCAACAAATTACAAATGACCCAAGATTGCTATACATATGCTCAAATCAATACAATAACTACAGAACCATAAAAATGACCCAGAGGGTCATTACAACATTCTCTACTAATATTCATCCACGAAAGTAGGATTATATGCATATCTGGAGACTTTGATCTGAACCATATAGGGTTTCTTACCCTAAACTCATTGTAACCAGTTAATACATTGATCATATACATGCATAACATCCACAATAATTCTCGTAATCTAAGCTAACCAGAAGTACAATAACCCATTTATATGTAATAGAGAACCAATGCAGCAATATCTATAGGATCATTTGATGATTACTCACTCATCCCATCAACTCAGTCAGCTGGCATACAACAAGAAATCAGTAGGCTAGGTACACCTACTCTTTACACATTATTATATGTTCGAATAATCATAGTTGTTCATAACTATAACCATGTTTAAATATACAACTTTCACTTTGTTCCTAGTTCCCTTATACAAGCAATCCTCATAAATAGCTCACAGGCTAACCAAATAATTATGGACTATAGCTAATATACCCACACTCACACATAGGGTTTAAACCCTTTTCCCTTGCTATTAAATCCACCAGGCCCGACAACCACAACAGTCACTAGTGTAACAAATAGTCAGAACACCATTTTAATATAATAGATTGCTATACAACAACTATAAGTAGTCTCATCATGACAACAAATACTCAGGAATAGAATAAATAATTAATATACCACTCATCAATATTTTTAGCAACCATACAAAACCCTTACCAATGCAACAAACACTCAACATACCACCTATTAGTAGACTTCTTGTACATTTCTTCGTACCCAACTACACATATATCACTGCCCAACCATGGTCCTTAATAGATATAATCATTCAGTCACATACGGAATATAACAGGTAATAGAGGTAAATCATCCTAGTTACCACCTGTTCGCCTCAACTAGATAATCAAATCTACTACAAGTTAATAATATATAGTTCATACCGGTCTCCACAATCCAGCTTGCCACATATTTCCTTAACTGAAAAGGATCTAGTAGTTCTAACATTTAACAACTCAGTTACCATCCCGTAGCACTTAACAAATCAATCCCCTATCAAGTAGAGTCATCCATAGGTTATCACAACAAATACCACTAGTACATATATATCCTCAAATCCATGATATATCAGGAAAGTAGTCAGTCCAACGACATAATTAGTCACTCATAATGGCTACAATTGCTCTAGGTGCCATCTCAGGATATCCTACGCCCAATACCTCCATCAATGGCAATTTGATCTCTTCTTTACTATGATTAACCTTCTCTCTATAATAATAATCTGCAATCCACAAGAACATATCTAAGGCTTAGTACTACACGAGCCATGTTCCTTAATAAGGCCTCAGCGATCGAATCTCAAGCATGGAAAAGTATACTAAACCTTTGATTAGTCTAATCTCTGAACTTGCGTATATGAAAGAATACAAACCATCACCCATCAATAAGCCTCTACCATGCTAATAGAGGCATGTTAAGTATAGCCAAGGCAATAATCTGAGCTTAATCATTTATTATAATACGATAAAGATCTAATCGGTCCACACCTTGGATAATAGCAAACCTATCTGACAATATCAACCCTGTTGAAATATCACAATTTAAAAGAATCACCATATTTGATTCCCCACTAATAAAAAGAAATCCCCTACTAAGCCAATGCATAACCTAGGATTGAAGAGGCTCACAATCCTTGCTCAAGTAAGTGATAAAGTAAACAATATATATAACAGTCTAGAACCTTACCCCAAGTACCAGGTAACTAGATACAATGATCAATATTCCCAATGATAAGTATAGCTAGAAATCTGAACAATATTATTTAAACCAGCTAACAACTATAACAAGTCCCCAGGGCAAAATTCCAGGCAGCTGAGTTGATAACTACAACAAATCTCCCAACCACCAATAGATAACCCAACTAAACCCCTACGCTTAATATTCATCTCATAGTCAGGGTCATAATCCAGTCATTAAAGGACCAAGAGAGCAACATATCAATAGAATCATAAGAACAAAGTCATAACCATAGAGTAACAAAGTATAGCCCAGAGGATAACTGACAGCCAGCCTCCCAGATAATATACAATACCAGTACCTGACTACCCACTCAAGTAATCAAATACCAAAATAGCATATGTATACATCTCGAGGTATAGGCTTACGTATAAACTCTAATAGGGCATAGTCTTAATATAAGGAAAAAATAACCAAACTCATGCTAAGTATTGCACACTCATTAGTATCAAGAAGCCCAACAGGTCAACCTATCAGCTGAATAATCAAATACGAGTGTCAAATAACATCAATGCTTAGCTTTCCTCAGTCATAACTTCTCTCGACTTCATATTATTTATCAAGAGTATTTACAACCTACATAATCTTTAAACCATAACTAATGTCCAAATATTAATGTTACATAGTCCTAGCCTCAATAACATATCACATAGTACAACACACAATCACATAGGGATACCCTT
This sequence comes from Solanum sejunctum, assembly GCA_025642045.1. NCBI lineage: Eukaryota > Viridiplantae > Streptophyta > Magnoliopsida > Solanales > Solanaceae > Solanum > Solanum sejunctum. The sequence goes on along the minus strand of JAOTQJ010144572.1, from coordinate 30,032 downwards.
GCTAATTTGATAGAGTTGGAGATGATTGATTTTGATGTGACCCTTGGCATGGATTGGTTTCATTCCTACTATGCTATTGTTGATTATAAGACTAGAATTGTTAAATTTCAATTCCCAAATAGACTGGTCCCAGAGTGGAAAGGAAATTCTGTTGCGTCCGAGGGAAAGTTTGTGTGCTACCATAGGGCCAGAAAGCTAATATCTAAAGGTTGTATCTATCACCTCGTGCAAGTTAAGACTGATAATGTTGAGTCCCCTATTATTGAGTTAGTACTAATTGTGAATGAGTTTCTTGAAGTATTATTTGAGGGTTTGCCTGGAGTCTCTCTTGACGGGGAAATTGACTTCAGGATTGATGTTCTCCCTGATACCCAGCCTATCTTAATTCCACCCTATAGGTTGGCCCTTTTTAAGTTGAAAGAATTGGAAGAGCAGCTAAAAGGTTTGTCAGATAAGGGCTTCATTATGCCAAATGTTTCTCCTTGAGGTGCTCCTATTCCATTCGTGCGTAAGAAAGATGGATCTTTCAGAATGTGTATTGATTATAGGCAACTGAATAAGCTCATAATAAAGAACAAGTATCCTCTCCCTAGGATCAATGACTTATTTGACCATCTTTATGGTGCCTTTTGTTTCACAAAGATATACTATAACGACCCGACCTAGGGGCTTAGTCATCACATGACAAATGAGATACCTGGAGGCACCTCACCCAAGCTATCTAAGCATCTTAACAATTCATAAGCATTACATAATGATTTTTTTGCTGAAAACATAAGGGGGAAGGGGTTACAGGCTATTTTATGTAATGAAGCAACATTAAAAAGCAGTGGAAATAGATACCATCGTTTTGTCCATAAGCATACTACTAATACATATTGAAATGGAACCAATATAGCCAGTTTCCATCAAACCAAAAGAAAATCCATAATACTCAATATAGAAAGTAAAAGCCTCAGAAGGGCTATAAATATATCCTCTAAAAAAAATATAGGACAGTCAAAAATAGGTGGAGTCCCAAACTAAGGGCTCACCAAAATAATAAACTAGTCTCAAACGCTAACTACTAGCCATGAGCCAATGGAGGAGTACTTGTCCCTGCATAGTTAAATCATACAGGCAAATATACATTAGTACATTTGAATATACTAAATATGTGAAATGCAATGTTCAAATGAAACTGTAGTGCCATCATAGTTGAACATAACATATTGATATACGTAAGATAAAAGAGTCATGAGATATGCTTAAATATGCACAGAGAATAAGTCTTAGGTCACTATGAGACATGCATAAGAAAACATATTAAGTGAGGACATGTCATAAGATCATCTAAACTTGTGGGAATAGACCATAACTGACAGTAAGACCATATGAGCTACTACACAAAATTCAATGAACTCCTTCCATTGGGAAAAGGCCAATGCACTCCTTCCATTGGGAAAGGGGATCTACTTGTCAAGGCAGATGTCCAAAACCTAGTAACTTTGCAATTTCATCTTTCATAAATTTTAGGCTTGCATGGATCTACTAGCTTAGCCTATAAGGCTCCTATAGTGGCACATAGTTAGGGATGTTGAGATCTAGATTTAAGGGATCATGCCTCAACTAACGGGATAAGTACCAATCTCTAGTCCTCTTAGTACTGAGTCATCCCACAAAAATCTTTACACATACTCTTAGAATTATAAGTAGCGATCATAGGATTAGCTCAAACTTAAGAAACTTTCTTAAACATCCTTTTAGGGAAATCACCATCATACATATGCCTTTGGTGTTTTCACTTTGAAGCTCTTAATAAATGCCCTAATCATAGTCAATATTCATAGGAAACTTTCATTGAAAATAAGGTGTCTTAGTTAATGCACAGAACAATCATAAATCACATATGTCTTAGCAAATTCCTTTAAGTAGGAACATCAAAATTGCCTAACCTTAATCATTTGAAACTCATTATGGGAACATCATCATATTTCAAATATGCATATATTTACCTAGTAAAATAGTCATTGAATTTCATGATTATCATATAATAACATAAGGATCATGAAATCATAATACATATGCACTTTAAGTTGAGGAACTTAAAAAAAGGTAAAATGCATAATAGAGAACTTTATGGGTGAAAGGGGTACCCATAAATCAACTCACATAGAAAAGGAATTAAGGAGAAATGGAATTGAAGCCTTTGGGGAAGAAAACTTGGAAACCTTAGCCTTGTTCTTGAGAGATCTTGCCTTAAGAAAATTTGGAATTAAAGGAGTGAGCGAATGAGAGGTCTTTCGAGGGCTTGAGGATTAATACAGGTTCTCTTTCCATTTCCAAAATGATGTAGTATAGGAATAGAATTGCAGGAAATGACCAAATTGTCATTTATTAAAAACTGTTGGAAGTGACTTATGAAACCCCAATTAAGGGTTGTAGGTTGACTTATGTGTCATAGATCCCTCATCTGATGACAGATCTGAAATTCCTAAAAAAAAATTGAATTTTTCGAATTTAAACCCATGATCAATAGTACAAGTCATGGTTAGACTCGTAGAGTCCTTCCACACCTAACTATTTTTTCTCACTTCCTTGGCCCTATCCGCGGATGGTCTATATGGGCCATAACACCTTCCAAGGCCATTTGATAACTTGTATACTACCTTCCTGAAAATTTTAAATTTTCTTCATATCTGGGGTCCTACTCACGAAGACATCGATGGGCCATCATTTGGTTCGTCGGTTACGCAACACTTGGAAACTTTTTCCCTTCCTGAAGTTCTATGTTTAAGATTCGTACCTACAAGCTGTATGTCATTATATGAGCCATAAGTGTTCCCATAAACCAAACTCTAAATCACTTACTAGCCCAACTTTTCTGTAATTAGGGTTTCTAAACTGGGGGGAGGGGTCATTACAATATCTCCCACTTGGGAACATTCATCCCCAATGGACTTAAAAGCAGGCTCTAAAGAGAAAACTAGTAGCTAATAATAGTATATATTAAAAAATGCAAGTTAAGAATCATTTCTCAAAAAAATTTTAGATCCCTTAGTTTAGACATATCTCAAATTAGTTCGTAAACATCAAAATAAGTGAATACATCATGAGAAACTAAAATGCATGGAATTTGAGGTTTTAGGGTGGACTTCATAATACCTTAGGCTTGGGTAAAGTGGAATAGATATCGATAGCACTTTATCCTATCTGCTTCCACTTCCCATACTGTACCCTCAATTTATTGGTTTCTCTAAAGTACCTTGACAAATGCAACTTCCTTGTTCCTTAACTTCTTCACTTGCCAATCTAAGATTTCAGCTAGTACCTCCTCATAACTCAAAATCCTCTTTAAAATTCATATCATGCAAGGGAACTATGGAATTGGGGTCAGCTATGAATATCCTCAACATCGACACATGGAAAACCAGATGAATCAAGTGCAACTCATTGGGTAGATCCAACTCAAATGCCACCTTTCCCACTCTTCTTATCATCTTGTAGGGTCCCACATATCCAGTACTCAATTTCTATTTGTTACTTAACTGGTGAACACCTTTCATTAGAGACACCTTCAAATAGACCCAATCACCAACTTGGAACTCAAGTTCCTTTCTTCTCACATCATAACAGGACTTTTGTCGCCTTTGGGTTGTTTGCAATTTCTTGCTTATGCTTTTAATTTTCTTCATAGTACTTATCACCAAGTCTTGTCCTATTAATTCCACTTCACTGACTTTGAACCACCTAATGGGAAATCTACCTCGTCTGCCATACAACGCCTTGAATGGTGTCATCCTAATACTTGCATGAAAGCTGTTGTTGTAGGCAAGCTCAATAAGTGACAAATGTTTGTCAACTTTATTTAAATTCCAATGTACAAGCTCTCAACATATCCTCCAATGTTTAAATAATCCTCTCAGCTTGCTCATCAATTTGAGATAAAAGGTCATACTCAACTTCACACTAGTGCCAAGTCCTCTTTGGAAGAATTTCTAAAAGTGAGAAATGAATTAAACTCCACGATCTAATATGATGGATAGTGGAATCCATGATGTTGCCCATGATACACCTTCTTTTTTAGGCTAAATTAGTCGTTGTCAAGATATAGAACCTAACCAAGGTTAGGGTCGAACCCAAAGGAATATGGTAAACTTAGAAGAATTTAATTGCAATTTGGGGTTATTAACCAACTTATCTCCCCTAAAAGGGGGTGGGGTTTAATAATAAATAGTAAAAAGTAATTCTATCCTAATATAGGTGTTAAATCAATATGGAGAGGAACTAGGGTATTGTGTTTCCCATGATTCCCTAACTCAGTATTACTAGATAACCGAATTCTTTTTTAGTGACTAGCATGCAGAACGATAAGTTAAGTTCACTAAACTCTTTGACCCAAGCAATAGGTGAATTTCACTACGTGATTTGGTCCATCCCTACAGTATGACATTACTAACCTTTACCTATTATCCCAATACAACCTCCCCTTGGCCCAGTTTGTTGACTAGTCAAGAAAAATTGATCAAATCTTATTAATTAATATATTTTTTTCTATTTATTACTATCTTGATCCAGTCTGTAAACTAGGAGGGTTCTAACGTTGCCCACCTTTAGAAAGCAATCAAAATGAAGAGGATTAATCCATACATGTATGGACACTTTTCAAGAATCAAGGATTATCTGATTTTACCTTGTTAATTCTTCTTGGTTCCCACAATCCTAGTTGTGGATTTAGCTACTCATGATTTGTATAAATGCAAGACTCATGAATATGAATAACATAATAGAGAACTAACAAATAGAATTAAGCATAAGGAAATCCAAGTCTTCAATGAGGATCACAAGATTGTAACCAAAAGATGAAATTAAAGTTTACAAGTATTTCTCATACTCTCCAATATTTTTCTACTCTCTCTCTCTCTCTCTCTCTGTGCTTCTTCTAAGAAAAATATCCTAAAAAACTATTTATAATATTTAAAATACAAATCTAAAACAAAATAGGAAAACTAGGTCGGCAGACTCCATGAGGTGCTCTACAGGCCATATAGTTATTTATGGCTCATAGTAAGGCTTTAGTAAACTGTTGCTTTAATTTTGGACTTGACTTTTATGATACCCCTCTACAACTCGTAGAAGGTTCTCTGGCCCGTATGGGGTTTCTCCTGATGAAATTTTAGAAAGTCCTTAATCTCTGGTCCTCAGGGCACGAGACTAGGTCTAGGGCTTGTAATGTCTTCTACAACTTGTTTGTATGTTCGTGGATCCAACTTTAAAAATACACCATTTAGTAGAATTGTACACGAAACCTCCATTACGACCCCTAGAATACTCTACGGCCTATAAAGGGTCTCTTGAATCCTCACACTCGGCAACTTTTGCATATTTTGCCCAAACATTATGCCAACCCTGGAATCCTACAAAACAAATACAAAAACACATTAAACCTACTAAAATTATATTGTGAACATACAAAATTCCAAGCTCTAAGCATAAAAAGTATTGTGTTTTGACTGCACATGAATCCCATGCAACCACACCAACTCTCGGATATACCACATAGTCCTTAGCACTGAATATAGTCTTGACAAATAGGAAATGAGTTGACTTTACCATGCAGTTAACTGTCACCCATATGGAGTCAAAATGCTTTTTGGTCTTTGGAATGTAACTACAAAGTCTATGTTGACCTCTTCCGACTTTCAAGTAGGAATGTTGATGTCTTGGACTAGTCCACTTGGCCTTTGGTGTTCAATTTTGACCTACTGGCAATTGGCACATTTGGACACCAATTAAGCAATATCCTTCTTCATCCTATCCCATTAACAAATCTCTCTTAAGTCTCTATACATATTGGTAGTACCAGGTTAAATTGAACATGAGGAGTTATAGGCTTCTTGCATAATCAATTTTTTCAACTCCACTATCATTGGAAACGCACAACCTCCCTTGATACCAGAGTGCTCCATAATCCCTTGTGAGAAGACTTCTACCTTTTCATCTTTTACCAAGGCTTTCAACTTAACTAGGGTAGGATCAATATCTTTCTTAGCCTTAACCTTGTCAATCAAAGAAGATGAGAACCCATGAAGAACTATTGCACTATCACTTCCGGACTTACTCAATCTTACTCCCAGCCTTGCCAACCAATGGATATCTTTGGCCAACTTCCATTTTTCATCATCTTCTATATGGGATACACTACCTATGGAAATTCTACTAAGTGTATCGACTACAATATTGGCCATTTCAGGGTTGTACTTCACACTCATATCATTATTTTTTAGTAGCTTTAACCACCTTCGTTGCCTCAAGTTGAGATCTTGGGTGAACACGTGTTGGAGACATTTGCGGTTGGTGAAAACATCCATATGAACTCAATATACATAATGTTTCCAAATTTTTAAGGAAAACATCAGTGCTCCAAGCTTGAGGTCATGAGTTAGGTAATTCTTCTCATGCATTTTCAACTTCCTTAAAGTACATGCAATTAGTTTAGCATTTTTGATTAACACACAACCCAACCTGATTCTTGATGTTTACCAATGCATGATAAACCCATCATTCCCCTCTAGTAATGCCAATTAATCGATCCTTCAATGTCTGGAAGCTCCTCTCACACTCATCTATCCCCACAAACTTAACCTTCATCTAAGCTAGTTTGGTGAGTAGAGACAAAATTATGGAAAAGTCTGCACAAACCATCTACAGTGACCGGCTAGACCCAAAAAACTCCTTATGTTAGTAATAGTCAATTGCCTCGGACAATTTCTTACCATTTCTGTCTTTTTAGGATCAACTTTGATGCCCTCTCTATATATCATATGCCCAAGAAAGGCAACCTTATCTAGACAAAACTCACAGTTGTCAAATTTTGCATAGAGCTTTTGTTCCCTCCAGGTTTGCAATACTATCCTCAAGTACTTCATGTGATCTTGCTCATATCAAGAATAGATAAGAATATCATCAATAAACACCATAACAAATATCCAAAGGTAAGGCTTTATCACCCTGTTCATGAGGTCCATAAATATCATCAGTGTATTAGTGAGGACAAATGACATCACCACAAACTCAAAATGACCATATCTCATCTAGAAAGCCATCTTAGGGATGTGACTTTTTTTCACCCTCAATTGGTGATATTTGGATCTCAAATTAAGTTTAGAGAAATGAGTGGCCCCTTGCATTTAATAAAATAAACCATCTATCCTCAAGAGAGGATACTTATTCTTAACAGTGACCTTATTAAGTTGTCGATAGTCAATCTATATATGGGGCAATCCATCCTTCCTTACAAATAAAACTAGGGCTCTCCATGTAGATCGACTATGTCAAACTTAAAGTTCTATCAAGGCGGACTGACATTCGTTATCGATAAATCTCGTTAGAACCAATTGTAATCATGTGTTATCTTTGAACATTACAAGGTATATCAATACTAAACATGCTTTCAAGATGGTAGATAGTAATAGCAAGTCAAAAGGAAATAATATATATGGCTAAGCCGTCGGAGCTGTAAGGTCTAAAATACAAGTCATGACTACACATTACTTTACATAGTCTACAAAGCCTCTAGTTAAGGAGGACTATCTGATAAGGGTTGGGACAGGCCCTGCCTTATGACTAGCTACTATAATATACAAAAATATAAGCTCTAGACATGCAAAGCACCAAACCAACCTGGAGCTCAATAACAACAACTGGATATCCTGTACTCTTACTGGGAAGATCTACTAGCTCTTGTACCTATAGCATGAAATGCAGGTCCACGTAAGGGACATTAGTATAAGATAATGTACTAAAATATGTAAGGCAAGAAGTTTTATATGTTAAATAAGAACTCAAATGAAATCATATGCCGGTGTAAGGATAAGAGATTACCTTTAGTTATATTATGGAATTATGTACTTTATATCTTTTTCATTACTTTACCTTTCTTTACTTTAGAATGTGTGCACAACATATAATACAAATGACCAGCTGATCAGTGATAAATCAATATCGAGATGGACCCATGCTAGACCTTCCTTTCATCCCTGGGAAGCCCCTTTTAATATGGGATCAGTCCAAGCTAGGAGATTCTTCCACCCTTAGGATACCACCCATTAATAAGCAACTTCACTATATATCTTTCATTTAATTTTTAGATGATTCTTTTGATGGTCATAATATTTTGAACTACAAGACTATAGACATAACAAATGACATATATATAATCATATAAGACAGTACCACAATGAAGAGAGTAGGTTACTTAATTAATGAAATACATAAAAGAAAAAATAACACATGGACTTGATTTATCTAAAAAAAAGAACTCATGCATCTTGGTATCCAAAGTGTATATGCAAACTTGACAAGGACTATATTTTGGAACCTATGAAGATGTTAAAGACTGGAGGCATGGTTATTAACTATGTTAAAGCTTGCAAGTGTCCCTATGTGCCAAGAAAGAATTTAGCTTTCATGACAAATAATAGAAAATCGAGTAGCCTTACATACCTTGTTATACCACCTAGTTATTACCTCGAAGTAACCTCCTTTTTTTCTCAAATACTTATCTACAATAGAGTAGGTGACTAACTAGTATTAGTAGCTAATAAACACATCTTCACAGTCCAATCTCATAAAAATACTGCTCAGGTAGTGAACTGGTAATTATCAAATCAAGAGTATTCTTTCAACCTTGCCACCTCTAATCATATTTACGAATACACATTCTCATATACATATCATATCCAACTTGTTTTAGTCTAACAATAAGCTCAAAACAGTTTATAAAGTACAATGTATATCAACTCCATACAGCACACAATTAGGTCGTATAACATTGTGCCTTTTTCCTATATTTCGACGTCAACAATTCAAACCTATCCCAACTTCAACCAAACTTTTCTCAACATATTTACACACAAAAGCATCCACAAAATAGTCCTAAATTAGATAGGGGTTGTGAGACAAGTCTCCACTCATCAGCCCAGAAATTCCTATGAAAGGGCATTCAAGATACCATACAAGAACTCGCTTATAAGGAAAATAAAAAAATGGTGCAGCAACGTTGGCTTATTAATTTTGACCTAAAACTCCTAATAAATTTAGCCTTCATCAATGATAAAGCCAACTAAGAAGAGGAAAGTCCATCAATAAACAAGAAAAGTGAGCTGTAATTTTTTGGAAATATGTTGTCTAATATTTCACACAAGCATAACAAACATATTCCTCACGTTTTTCATGAAAAACTTTTACTACAAACATCGGTATTTCTACTTACCTTATCTTTGAAGGATCAGGTCCTCTTCAAGAACCCTAAAGGTGTGCTTTTGTTGCATTGCAAAGTCAAGAGAAAGCAAGGACAGAACTTAGGAAAATTTGATTTTTGTCTATGTTAAAATTACTTGAAGTGGATAGTTTTTGTACCTTTTAAAGGCCCACTCTTGGCCAACTTTATCCTTTACTTTAAGAAATATTTTAGTAAGCTGTTAATACACCTACTATTCCCTTTTACTTGGGCCCTATTTGGTTTAGATTTGGTAGGCTTTGCTGCTAATTTTTCTTTTCTCCTTTCACTTATTTTGAGTCCAAATTGTCAAGTAGGTTGTGAATTCTCTTTGGAACTTTATCTAATCATCTTGGGCTGCCAATCTTGCCCTTTATAATACTAAATCAAAGGATAAAATTATACCCTTAGCTTGGCCTTTATTCATTATTGGGCTTGGACAACTTTGGTTGTTGGGCCTTGTCTTCATTTTCTTTTCTTTTTCACTTAATTTTAGGCCTCAAGTGATTTCACTCATGTATGAATTAATCTTGTCCATCTACATAGACCATTTAAGCTTAGCACATAGGTACTCACCTGCTAGCTTCTTAAAGTTCCACAAGCACCTCACTTCTTTTACTTCGTGTAAGGTTGTGATCTCCTTAATTTAACTTAAAACTTATATATGCTCTACCATTTTAGGCGTTAGACGTACATATAGCACTCTAATCTTAAATTCAAGCACTTTTAAAAATTGGTGCTTGTTTGACCAAGCCATATCATGTCCCATATGTATAAGGCTAGTACACTTAAGATGTGGGGTATTATAAACTAGGTCTAATAAAACTTTTTTCTAGCAAATCCTTTAGTTGATCTTTCAACTCTTTCAATTCAGTGGGAGCCATCCTATACAGAGGGATTGAGATTGGCTGGGTGTTGGGAAGGAGGTCCATACTAAAGTCTATCTTCCTTTCGGGAGGGATACCTGGTGACTCATTAGGGAAGACATCTGAGAACTCACTTACAACCGGGACTGACTCAAGAGAAGAAACTTTGAAAGAGACATCTTTGACCCTCACCAAGTAGTAGATGCACCCCTTGGGAATCATCTTGCAGTCCATTATAGAAAAAATGAATCAACCCCTACATGAGGAGTTGCTACTCTCCAAACTGGCTCATTAAGGAATTAGAATTTAACCTTATAGGTTTTACAGTCTATGGAAGCATAAAAAGCATGCAACCAATCCATCCCTAGAATCACATCAAAGTCTACCATGGAAAGCTTAACTAAGTCACATGGTCACTTTATGTAGACTAGAAATAAGACAATTCGTATGGACTCTTCAAGCTACGATAGACTCACCTCATAGGGCTCATGGAGGACTGCAGGACATGCATAAATCTTATATGCCAAGAATGGGGTTACAAAAGAAAAATTTTATCTCGAATCTAAAAGTTCATATACATCAGAATAAAAAACTCTTTACATACCAGTAACCACATCTGGAGCTTCTTCGACCTCTTAGAGACCATGAATAGCATAGAACCAATTGGTCCTTTGGGCACCTTGAGCTGGACCCCTATGTCCTTGAGGTCTTGCACCTTGACTCCTGCAATCCTTAGCATGGTGGCTGGGCTTTCGACAAGTGAATTAAGCACTGGACCAATCTAAGCACTGTCCTTTATGAGGCCTCCTACACTTAGGGCAATTAGGACTTTGGAGCTTGGAGGCCACCCCTTTGTCCTTTCAGAGAGGATGAGTGTTGGTTGATCCTTGTCCATTTTTCCTTTGGCCACTTTAGAATTTATGACCACCACCCCATTGGTGAGAGTAGTTCCCACCATCCACACAAGGCTTCTTAGACTCCCTTGCCCTTTCACGAAGCTTCTTTTCCTCAATCTGCTTCTCATACATCATTAAGCAGGAAATAGCCATTTCCTTGACCAACATAACTGTCTTGCACTCCTTTTGAGATCAACTTGGAGACACCTGAAATAAACTTGCTGAAATGCCCCAAAATATGCTTTGGAATGCCTATAATTATAAGTTCTATATATCTCAAAATTTATGCGTGAAATCAAAAGTCCGGCTTCATATTCTCAATCAGGGGGCAAAATTGTGTGGGAAATGGATTAACCTTGATTTTAGAGGACCCATAGCAAAATATAATTTTTGCTAATTTTTGATTTCCAGAGAGCATCCATGCCCCAACCACAATGCGCCAAGGGCATAGAGTAGTATAATTTCTCCTTACCGTTTGTTCCACGTAGCGGACTAGACGCGGACCAGTACAACATTTTCCTTAGTTTTTCTTATGCACCCAAGGGTAGTGGAGTCATAGCCCCATGCCCACACAAATGTGAAATCACCCATACTTAGCCATTTTTCAACTCTATAACTCACAAAAACCTCTCTTAAACCCGTCTAAGACTCTATCAATTCTCTCATTCAAATCTAAGGATCTCAAGCTTAAACTTGGAACTAAAGCATTTATTTCAAGCTCTAGACTACTTCAAGTTCACCTTAAATAATTTATGGTTTAAGGTATGTAGGTTTCATCCATTGGGTCCCTTTTACCCATAGAGCCCCACCTTTCCTTTTTATGAAAATTGCATGTATTCAAGTTGTATTACCTATGGGTATCTCTTATCATGGATTATGATCATAAATTATGTTATGGTTTTATGAAATATTGATTGATTATGCATGATTATCTATTTCAAGCTTATATTATGAATTGGTTTTGTCCTTTGAGACTACACATGTGTTGAGCTATGAAGCTAAGAAATATTATGAGCTTTTGTGATGGATTTTAAGGTGCCTTACATGAGGGTTTTACTACATATTGGTGGGTTCATTTGCATGAAGTTTACTCGTGTTATTTCACTGTTGAATTGCATGATTTTGAACAAGTATCATGAATCCATCATGTGTTTGATAAAATAACATGATAAGAATTTTAAGTTATTGATGATCTATTATATGATTTACAAGTCAATTGACTTCATGATGATTAAGGGCTTTCAAGTATGTATTAAATTCATTAAAAGTATCTATGATGTTGCAAGTATCAAATTAACCCCTTTTTCAAGATTTTAGTCTCTTGTGAGCCATTGATATTAAAGCAAGGGATCATGTATGATTATTATCCACTTTCATGTTCAAGTTAGGTTCACTATTAGAGGTCAAGCATGTTTATGAACTACTTAAGTCACATTATCATGTCTCTCACAAGTTATTCATGTTATGATTAAAGTATGATTATTCAAGTATTCCGTGGGATTTGACTTAGCACCGATTGAGACTTAAGATAGGGGCTCAACTCAAGGGGTCCTTATATAAAGTCTTGGTCTCTAAACTATGTGCCACCATAGGATTATACATGATCTCTCTTATGTCTTTCTAGTGGATCCATCTAGTTATATTATACCTTGTCGAGGGGGTGACATGCCTCGATCACCTTCACGAGGGGGTGACATGCCTAGGATTATTCATTGTATGACTACCATGGCAAGTAGACCCTACCTTATCGGGGGTTGACATGCCTCAATTACCTTGTCGAGGAGGTGACATACCTCGATCACCTTACAAAGGGGGTGACATGCCATGGATTCCTAGTAGTAGCTCGCTTAGTCTATGTTAGTTAAGGTCTTTTCCCGCAAATGTATTATGTACTATGCAAGTTGAATATTTTACAAGTATGTTTTATTACAAGCATTAATCATGCATGTCATGTTGAGATTATATATATCCATTACTTATGATTATGCATTTTGAACATATTGGCTTATGTCTATGTTGCATTGCATCTAGTATAGTTAGTGATTTCAAATGTACTAATGCATACTCTATGCCTAAATGATATTATCATGTCGGTATCAGCGCTCCTTTCGATCACCCTCCACGTGGCTAGTTCAGTACTTCAGAGATAAACATTGGTGAGTCCTCAAGTCCGAGGACACTATTTATATTACTTGTGTCATTTTGAGACTTTATTATTTTGAACACTTATTATTATGAGGGTGAGCCATAGAAGTGTCTTGGCCTTGCTCCATTCCATGTTAGAGGTATTATTGGATGTTATGATGTACTTATGTTATGCGCTTGACTCTTTTATATTTTTGTGAATATCAAGATTTTTCTTAGTCCCGCTTTCCTTTTTATTATATCTCTTGTTGTTGTTTAATTTGCCTCCACGACCAAGGTTATGTGATTGATATGCTAAGAGGCTTGTTTGGGATTCCTTCGGGTCCGCATTCATCATGTCACGTACTGGCCCTAGGCTTGGGTCATGACATTTTCTCATACGATCTCTTGGATCCGTGACCACGGATGGAGCATACTTTGAAAATTTGGTAAACTTGGGGGAATACTCCCTCTAGCTCATGCTCCCTTGCTTCAAGTAGGTAAACTTTGGGACTTTAACATACTTTAAAACTACTCGTAGAGTCATAAGTAGTAATTATAGAGTAGCTCAAACTTAAGAAACTTTCTTAAACATCTTTTTAGGGAAAAAATTATCATAGATATGTCTTTGGTATTTTAACTTTGAAGCTCTTCATAAATGCCCTAATCATAGTCATATTTCACAAGAAAATTTCATTAAAAATCAGGTGGGCTTAGTTAATGGATGGAACAATTAAATGTCTGAGGAAATTTCTTTAAATAGCAACATTGAAATCGTCCAACTTTAATCATATCGAAACTCATCATGGGATCATCATCATATTTCAAACATGCATATATTTATCTAGTAAAATAGTCATTGAACTTCATGAGTATCAGATAATAACATAAGCATCATGAAATAATAATAAGCATGCACATTAAATTGAGTAACTTAAAGAAAAGGTAAAATGCATAATATGAAACTTTATGGGTGAAAAGGGTACTCATAAATTAACTCACATCCTGGGGAGCTAAGGAGAAATGGAATTAAAGCCTTTGGGGAAGAAAACTTGGAAACCTTAGTGTTGATCTTGAGAGCTCTTACCTTAGGAAAATTTGGAATTAAGGAAATGAGAGAAAGAGGGGTGTTTCTAGGGCTTGAAGATTAATATAGGTCTCCTTTCCATTCCCGAAATGACATAATATAATAATAGAATTGTAGGAAATGAACAAATTATTCCTTATTCAAAACTGCCAGAAGTGACTTATGAAACCATGATTACGGGTCGTAGGTTGACTTTCGACCATAAGTGCCCTCATCTAATGACATATATGAAAATCCTGAAAAATGACTTTTACCTAATTGAAATCCATGATCAACAGTATGGGCTATGAAACTTATTATGGGTCGTGGTTGGACTCGTAGAGTGCTTCCATACTTAACCATTTTTTGCACTTCCTTGGCCCTATCCAAAAAGGTCTATACGGGTCGTAACATATTCCATAGGCCTTTTGATAACTCATATACTACCTTCGTGAAAGCTCTAAATTTCTTTCATGTTTGGGTCCCAGTCATGGAGATATCTGGGTCCTAGTCACGAAGCCATTTTCAAGTTGTAGGATACTCTATGAGTCGTCACCTGGTCTATGGGTTACCTCACACTTGGAATCATTTTCCCTTCCTGATTTTTTGTGTTTAAGAGTTGAACCTACGAGTCGTATGTCATCTTACAGGCCGTAAGTGGTCTCATAAACTAGACTTTAGGTCACTTTTTAGGCTAAATTTTCTGTACTCAGGACTTCTATAGTGAGGGTTGTTACATAGGCCTATGATCTGGTTACCATTAGTTGAAGGTAAGGGAATGTGACATCCTAAAAATAGGTTTTCAGACTCGATATGTCCATTTTGAGTTCTTGGTCATGTCCTTTAGGTTTACTAATGCACCTGCAACCTTCATGGATTTGATGAACAAAGTGTTTAGACAGTACCTTAATAATTTTGTGATTATACTTATCAACAATATTTTGGTGTGTTCGAGAGATGAAGAGGAACATGCCAATCACCTCAGAATTGTTCTCCAGACTCTCAAAGAACATGAATTGTACAAAAAATTTTGAAGTATGAATTTTGGCTCAAGTATGTGGCTTTTCTAATCGATATTCTCTCAAGTGATGGTATTCGAGTAGATACCCAAAGATTATGGTGGTTAAGAACTAGCCCAAACCAATCTTTCTAACTGATATAAGAAGTTTCTTAGGGTAGGCAAACTACTACCGAAGATTTGTTAAAGGATTTTAATCCCTTTCCTCACTATTGACTATACTAACTCAGAAGAAGGTCAAGTTTTAATGATTCGGTGAATGTGACAAGAGATTCCAGGAGCTAAAAACAAGATTGACTACTGCACCAGTTTTGACCTTGCCTGATGGGACAGAGGATTTTATGATATATTATGATGCGTCTAGAGTTGGGTTGGGTTGTACGTTGATGCAGAGGGAAAAGTGATAGCTTATGCTTCTAGACAATATAAGGTTTATGAGAGAAACTATCCAACCCATATGGATGTGTTTATTGACCACAAGAGCCTACAATACATCTTTAGTCAAAAAGATCTCAACCTACAACAGAGAAGATGGTTGGAGTTGCTCAAGGACTTTGACATAAGTATTCTCTACCACCTAGGTAAAGCTAACATTGTTATGGATACTCTTAGTAGGTTGTAAATGGGTAGTACTGCCCATGTTAAGCAGGGAAAGAAGGAATTGGATAAGGAAGTGCATAAATTGGCCTGACTGAGAGTTCAACTCGAACAGAATGATGAAGGAGGAGTCAACATCCAATGGGTCTGCTTCATCTTTAGTGGAGAAGGTGAAAGAAAAGCAAGACCAAGATCCTATACTACTTTAGTTGAAGGAAGTTGTCCATAAACAGAATATAATGGTTTTCTCCAAAGGGAAGATGATGTGTTGAGATACCCGAGTAGATTTTATGTTCCAAACATTCACGACATTTGTGATAAAATCATAGTCCAAGCCCATATCTCTAGATATTCCCTTCATCTTGGCTTTACCAAAATACAAGATGACTTGAGGAAAGTCTATTGCTAGAGTGGAATAGAGAGGGATATTGTTGAGTTTGTTTCCAAATTTATGAATTGTCAATGAGTTAAAGTTGAGCATCGAAGGCTATGTGGATTATCTCAAAACTTTGAGATTAAGTGGGATATGATCAATATGTACTTCATTATTGGTTTACCGAGGTTCCGAAAGTAATATGTTGATATGGATGTTTGTGGATAGAATGACTGAATCAGCTCGCTGCCTAGCAGACCATAGAAGAGTATGCCGAGTGGTATGTCCGGGATATTACGAGGTTGCATGGAGTTCCCTTGTCTATCATCTCAGATAGAGGAACTCAATTAATAACCCAATATTAGATATCTTTTTAGAAGGGTGATGTGTTGTCAAAATACTGCACTTTTGATGCTTAAAATTTAGGATTTTGTGTATTCTCAATGTGACATTTATGACTTTTATGTGTTTTTGTGTTTAGTCTTGCAAGAATGTAGGTTGGCTATAACTTGGAACAAAATTGCAGAAGTTTTCTGGTTTTTTGTGATTTACAAGACCCTCTATGAGTCGTAGAGCATTCTACGAGTCATATAGGTAGTTTTGTGACAAATTCTAATGAAGGATAATATCTGAAGATCAGCTACACGAGACCTCTATACGAGTCGTAGAGCATTCTATGAGTCATATAGATAGGTTTCGTGAAGATTTTCAGTGAAGGACAGTGTGATATAGTTGAAGTATATGAGATAGTAATACAATTCGTGAATCATTCTATGACTCATAAAGTAAAGTGGTAGAACAACAGTCCAAGATCCCCGAAGCTAATTATGAGACCCCGAATATGACTCATAAATGACATTACGAGTCGTAGAGACCTTTCGTGGAGTCCGACAACCAATTTTTTTAATTTTTTTAGAACTTAATTATAATTACTATAAATAGTACTTTTAAGTTATTATACAAGGGAGGACGTTATTATTCAGTACGTTTAGTGTTTGTACTTGTTAGAACCTAATACTTGAGAGAGAAGATAGTAAGAAAACACTTGTGAGTAACGTTGATCTTGAAGCTTGTGATTCTCATTCTTCTTAGATTTGCTTGATTTTAATTCAATTAGGTAAGTGTTTAGTTATGTCTTATCATTTCATAATGTCTTCATCTACCCACAACATGAGTAGCTAAATCCACAACTTGGGTTGTGGGAACCATGAAGATCTAACAAAGTAAACCTGGATAATTTACAATTCTTTGAATGGGTATATGCATGTATTAATCAATTCTCTTTGTTTTGCATGTTTTCTAGTAGTGGCTAACATTAGAACTTGCCTAGTGTTATTTACTTGACCAAGGTAGTAATGAATAGGAAAATATATTGATTAACAGGATTTGATGAAGTGTAGGGGAGGTTGACTGAGACTTATAGGTAATGGTTAGTATTGCACACTATGGAGATGGACCAAGTCACATAGTAAAATTTGCCTCTCACCTTTGACCCAAGGGCTTGGAGAACTTAAATTACCGTCCTACATATTATATTCTAGACAAGAATTGGATTATCTAGTGATACTAAGTTGGTGAATCATGGGGAACACAATACCCTAGTTGTTATGTTTTATTGATTTTCTCTCGTAGTAGTTAGTTTAGTTTACATTCTTATCAATTATTCCAACACCCCCCTTTCAGAGAATTGAGTTGGTTAATTACTTGGATTGCTTATTTGTGAATTCTCATGAGTCTATGTATTTCATGTGGTTTTGACCCTAACCTAGTTAGGTATTATATTTTGACAACGACCGCTTTATCCTCTGAAAAAGATGTGTAACTTAGGCAATCAAATGGACTAGGTTTCAAGGTGAATCTTAGTACTGCATTCCATGCCCAAACAAATAGTCAAGTAGAACATACAATTTAGACACTACAGGACATGTTAAGAGCTTGCATTCAAGACTTCAAAAGAATTTGGGATGACCACTTACCATCGATTGAGTTTACATATAACAATAGTTACCATGCAAGTATCCAGATGGCTCCCTATGAGGCTCTATATGAGAGGAGATGTAGATCACTAATTAGGTGATCAGAAGTTGTTGAAGCTAAGTGTATTGCCAGATTTAGTTCATTAATCTATGGAAAAGTTCAAGGTTACTAAAGAGAGGTTGAAGACTAGACAAAGTCGTCAGAGATCTTACACTAACATAAGAAGAGAAGACTTAGAGTTTGAGGTAAGTGATTAGGTGTACTTGGAAATGTCACCCATGAAGGATGTCATGAGATTTGGGCAGAAGGGAAACTAATTCCTCATTATATTGGTCCCTATCAAATTTTGAAGAGGGTTAGTATAGTTGCTTATGAGTTAGAGTTGCCTTCTGAGCTAGACCCAATTCACCCAACTTTTCACGTCTTGATGTTGAAAAAGTTCTTAGGAGATTCTTAATTGGTAGTTTGCATTGATAGTATTAGAGTGAGGATAACCTATCCAAAGAAGGGACCTCGGTCCAAATCTTTGATCATCAGATTCACAAATTGAGGACTAAAGAGATAGCCTCGATCAAAGTCTTGTAGAGGAATCAATTTGTTGAGGAAGCCACAAGTGAAGCTGAGGAAGATATGAAAGCAAAATTGTAATGACCCAACCTAGGTCCTAGTCGCAGATGGAGAATGAGATACACGAAGGCAACTCACCCAAGCCATCTAAGCATCTTAAGCATTCATTAGCATTAATTAGTAGAAAATATAAGAGAAAAGGGACTTAAGGCCATTTTATACGATGAACCAACATTAAAAAGTAGTGAAAATCTACAACATCATTTTGTCCAAAAGCATACCACTAATGCATAACGAACATAACTGGTATAGTCAATTTCCATTAAAAGGAAAGAAAATCCATAATAGTCAATATAGAAAGTAAAAGCCCCAGAAGCGCTATATACACTGTCTAAAATAAAAATACAGAACAAAATGGAAAATAGATGGATCACCAGACTAAGGGCTTACCACAGTAATAGCCTAGTCTCAAACGACAACTATTAGCCTCAAGCCGGTGGAGGAGTACCTGTCCCTACATGGTTAAATCATGCAGACAAATATCTTTTAGAACGTTTCAATATACTTAGCATCTGAGATGTAATGCATGGATGAAATTAGAATGCCATCATAATTAAACATAACATATGGATATACATAAGATAAAAGAGTCATGATATAAGCTTAAACACATATAAAGAATGAGGCTCTACTCAATATGAGACAATGCATAAGGAAACACAAAAAGTGAAAACATATCGTAGGATCATAGAACTTGTGGGAATGGACCATAACTGATAGTAAGACCATGTGCGCTACTAAATGGAATCCAATGAACTCCTTTAATTGGGAAAAGGCCAATGCACTCCTTTTATTGGGCAAAGGGGAATCTATTTGTTGAGGTAGATGTGAAAATTTAGTAACTTTGTAATTGTATCTATCATATATTTTAGGCCTACGTAGATCCACTAGCCTAGCCTATAAGGCTCCTATGGTGGCATATAGTTAGGGATATAGAGATTTAACTTCAAAGGATCATGCCTCAACTAATGGGATGAGTCCCAATCTCTCATCCTCTTGGTGCTAAGTCATCCCACGAAAATCTTTAAAACATATCTTAAAATTATAAGTAGCATTTATTGGAGTAGCTCAACTCAAGAACCTTTCTTAATATCTTTTAGGGTAATTAATCATCATACATATATCTTAGGTAAACTTAACTTTGAAGATCTTCATAATTCCCTAACCATAGTCGTAATTCATAAGAAACTTTCATTGAAAAATAACGTGGGCTTAGTTAATGCATGGAATAATCATAAATCACATAAGCCTTAGGAAATTTCTTTGAAAAGTAACATCGAGATCACCTAACATTAATCATATAGAAACTCATCACAGAATCATCACTACATTTCAAACATGTATACATTTACTTAGTAAAATAGTCATTGAACTTCATGAGTATTATATAAATATAAGGATCATGAAATCATCATAAGTATGCACTTTAAATTGTGGAACCTAAAGAAAATATGAAGTGCGTAATAGGGAGCTTTATGGATGAGGGAGTTCCCATAAATTAACCCACATACCTGGAGAACTAAGAAACAAAATTGAAGCTTTTGAGGAAGGAAGATTGGAAACCCTAGCCTTGTTCTTGAGAGTTCTTGCCAGAGGAGATTTTGGAATTAAAATAATGAGAGAATGAAGGGTATTTCTATGGATTGAATATTAATATAAGTCCCCTTTCCATTCCTAAAATAATATAGTATAGGAATAGAATTGTAGGAAATAACCAAATTGTCCCCTATTAAACACTTTCAAAAGTGACTTACAGAACGTCGATTACAGGCCATAGTTGACTTATGGGCCGTAACTCCCATCATCTAATGACACACCTGAAAATCCTAAAAACTAACTTTTATTGAATTGAATACCACAATTAATAGTATGGGCCGTTAAACTTTTTACGGGGCGTGATTAGACTCGGAGAGTCCTTCAACACTTAACCATTTTTCCTTACTTCCTTTAGCCCTATCTAAGAAGGGTCTATACATGCCGTAACACATTCTTGAATTTCCTTCATATCTAGGGTCCCACTCATGGAACCATCTATGGGTCATTAGTTGGCCCTTGGGTTACCCCACACTTGAAAACTTTTTCCCTTCGTGAAGTTCTATGTTCAAGATACAAACCTATGGGTTGTATATCATTTTATGGGTCCTAAATGATCCTATAAACTATAGGTCACTTTTCTGGGCAACTTTTCTATACTTAGGGCTCTTAAACTAGGGGTTATTACAATATCCACCACTTGGGAACATTCGTCGATGAATGTACTTAAAGGCAGTCTCTAAAGAGTAAACTAGCAGCAAATAAACCAGTATACATGCAAAAATTCATGTCAAGCATCAATTCTAAAAACAATTTAGATTCATATCATCATAAATGCATACATCATGAGAAACTAAAATGCATGGAATTTGAGGTTTTGAAAGAATTTCTTAATACCTTATGCTTGACTAGAGTGAAACAGACATGGATAGTGCTTCATCATATCTGCTTTTGGTTCCCATGTAGCACCCTTAACTTGTTAGTTTCTCCAGGGTACTTTAATGGATGCAACTTTCTTGTTCTTTAGCTTCTTCACTTGTAAATCTAGGATTTTCAACCTATACCTTTTCCTAACTCAAATCCTCTTTAATGTTCAGATCATACAAAGGAACTATGGAACTTGGGTCAGCATGAATTTTCTCAAGATCAACATATTGAAAACTGGATGAATCAAGTGCAACTTGTTGGGTAGATCTAAATCATATGCTACTTTTCCCACTTTTCTCACCACCTTATAGGGTCCCACATATCTAGGACTCAATGTTACTTTCTTACCATATGATGTCGCCTAAGTTACACCTCTTTTTTAGAAGATAAAGAGGTCGTTGTCAAGATATAGAACTTAACCAAGGTTAGGATCAATCTCACAGGGAATATCTAGACTCAAGAAAACTCACCAATATGCTATCAAGTAATTAACCAACTCAATTCCCCAAAAGGGAGGGTTTGTAATAATCAACAAGAAAATAAAATAAACTAACTATCACAAGAGAAAAATCAATAATAGAGCAACTAAGGTATTGTGTTTTCCATGATTCCCCAACTCAGTATCATCTGATAACCTAATTCTTGTCTAGTGTATAGCATGTAGGACGATAATTTAAGTTCACCAAGCCCTTTGGTTAAAGGTTAGAGGTGAATTTTACTATGCGACTTAGCCCATCTCCATAATATGCATTACTAACCATTACCTATTAGTCCTAGTACAACCTTCCCTTGGCCCAATTTAGTTGATTAGATAAAAACAATCAATTGAGTTCTCTTAATTAATATCTTTTCCTATTCATTATTATCTTTGTCCAGACAGTAACATTAGGCGGGTTCTAATGTCGGAAAACATGCAAAATGAAGTGAGTCCATTAATATATGCATATACACTTTCCAAGAATTGTGAATTATCTGGTTGTACTTTGTTACTTCTTTATGGTTTCAACCCTAGTTGTGGATTTAGCTACTCATGCTATGTGTAGATGAAGAGATTATGAATTGAGAATACATAGTTAAGCACTTACACAATCGAATTAAGAACAAGTAAATCTAAAGTCAATGAAAATCACAAGCTTGAAGATGAAATTACAACACAAGTATTCTCTAAGACTCTCACAATTTGCTATCTAATAATATTGCGTTATCTGAGCACTTAACCTAAAACTACTCAAAACTGACGTGAAATGATGAGAGCTTTTGAAAAATAACTTAAAAGACCTATTTATAATAATTAAAAATAAGTCCTAAACAAAATAGGAAAATTGGTCCGTAAACTCCACGAAAGCACTTTACGACCCATATTGTCTTTTACGGCTCATAGTCAGGGTCTTGTAATTAGTTGCTAGAATTTTTTACTTCACTTCTATGACACCCCTTTATGACTCATAAAGTGATTCATAACCCGTAAAAGAGGTTTCGTTCAATAACTTTCTTGTAAGTCCACTTCTTTGATCCTCAAGACATGAAAAGTATTCTATGACTGGTAAACTGCTCCACGACTAGTATGCATATTCGTAGACTTTAATTTCAGCAAATAGCCCCTCATTGAAAATCCTTATAAAACCTATCTATGACTCGTAGAATGCTCGACGACCTGTAGACTATCTCATAACAGTAAAAACCAGGAACTTCTATAATTTTTCCCCAAATCATGTCCAACCTATAATCCTACAAATCTAAACACACAAAAAACATAAAACCCACAAATATTGCATTGAAAACACACAAAATTCTAAGTTTTAAGCATAGGAAATGTTGTATTTTGGTAGAATATCAATACCCTCAACTTAAAATTGTTGCTTGTCCTCAAGTAACAGACTCAATCTATATAGACAATATAGTAAACATAGACCTCAACTCAATGGCATACATCATTTACATCTCACACTCAGATACCCACACTAACTTTTCAAAATAGGATCAGATAACTATTTAGCAAACTAAGGCAAACTGCTGCATGTGACAACATAACTACGATAAGTAAAGGGTTATGAACAGTCACAATCACTGAGCAAGTCAAATGCTAACAATGCAATTGCCCTCACAGAAAGAATTCCTATATATGACACTCAACGATGTTTTCATTTTTAACTGTGGGACTGTGCAAAGCCACTCACTCTCACAAAAGATATTCATTCATAATGACTAATACCATAGGCTTTCCCCTATATGCATGACTCAGACCTTTAACTAACTAGAGTAAGATCACTTCAGGACTTTCTAGGCTTGTAAGGTAGTCTCAGGGGGCTTTGATATTGTACTTTGGGAAAATAGTGATTAGAGGCCCTCCTTGAACTGTGTTTCTTCTACACGTTTTCCCTACCAACTTTGTTACTTTCATCTCATTCTCCCTTTTTCCTATTTTAAGCTTTTCTAGATACTTTCTTATCATTCTTTAGCTTTTTGCGTTGTTTTCATACTTCATTTTGCTTTTCAAGTCACAATTAAGGCATCTTTAATCTTTTTTCTTGCACCCAGTACATGATTTGTTTCCTTCTTCTCTATATTCCTAGCTCACCCCCTTATTTTTGTGCTTTACTCTTCCACCAGTTATAAGCTTTTAGCCTGTGTTGAGGTGCACAATATTTATCCTCTAAACCAGGGCCACTTTTGGTAGCCACCCCCAATTTAGGCTTTTTGCCTCAGTCAAGGTACACAATGTTCAAGGAAAGACCAGGGCCAATTATAGGATTTTTCACTACACAAGGCTAGGTTAGTTCGGCATTTTCAGAGAATAGGTACATATTAGGCTCAAACATTTGAAACAAGGGATATATCATCAATTTGGTTATTTTTAGGCTAGAGTGGACTATTTAAGAACAATGGCCTAAGATCTTTTCCTAATCCTATTAATCTACAATCTAACTTAGAGTAATAGGGCAAGTTCTGAATTAGCACAAAATACATGAATCTAGGAAAATAAGTTCACACTCTAATGGTACAACATACATTATTAACAAAAGACTCACAAATCATATTTTTTTTATCTCAATTTACCCTTACCTATCAAAACATATATAGTCAAATACCTAAACATGCATGGTTTCTATCTAACCACTAATCAAAATTTTTGGTGGGTATCAGTTTTCAAACAAAATATTAAAATATGCTATACGCCATAAGTATCGGTATTATATGCTAGCAATATTATGTAATACCAGTTCAACAAAAATTAAATATTCATAGGGAAAAAGAACACAGGCAAGAAAACCCCAGGATAAAAAATAGGGGTAGTTATAGATCCAAGCTACTCAGACTTTACTTAGGCCTATAACTACCCATACCCCATCAAAAAATATATGCCTTGTCGGCAAAGCACAAACTAAAGCAAAAATAAAACATAGAGGTCAAGAAAACATACGTGGGTGCCTAAGCGCCAGTCTGTGGCTGAGTCTGGCCACCCTCCTTCTGCAGGGTGGTCTGCTCAACAAGGGTACTCTGTCTGGAGGGGATAGTACCCCTTACCTCCTTCTCTCGAGCTTGGCTCATCTCCTCATCATGCCTCGACTCTTTCAAGGTAAGCTCGATCTGCTCCTTCTCTATGAGCCTTGCACATACATGCCTCTCCT
Organism: Solanum sejunctum; assembly: GCA_025642045.1. NCBI lineage: Eukaryota > Viridiplantae > Streptophyta > Magnoliopsida > Solanales > Solanaceae > Solanum > Solanum sejunctum. The sequence goes on along the minus strand of JAOTQJ010144572.1, from coordinate 5,140 downwards.
ATGGATCCTTATTCATACAAGTTCTCTTCCTGAGGGAAGACTAGGTAAGCTCTTCAGAAGCAAATAAAGCAAACAATAGCAGCAAAGATATCATATCTGGTAGTGTGACTAGTGCTGCCAGTGATGATGTCATGTCAGTGCGTAGCTGTTAGATCTTCTTTTTTATGAATGACAAGTCTAAAGGCTGAGCCTTAGCCAATCTCTTCTCTACCCTCTCTCGAAGGCATCGATGTAGTCATCCATGGTAGAAGTACGATCCTGAATAGAAGCAACCATGAATGCTTAACTTCGACCTGCTGAGTCTACAATGGCCTGGTGGACCCATGGCCTGATCTAATAAATAAGTTGAGTTAACTGGGACTAAGCATGTGATAACCTCTATGCCAAGACCTAGATAGAAGCAGAAGACATGTAGATCATGCCTGCAATAGTAGCCTGTGAATTGGAGGCCTGTGGTACAGGAACATCAATAATGGGTCCTCTCTCCTCAACTACCTCAAGTTGCGGGGCCTCTTCTCAGTAGCATCAACAGTAGTAATAGTGGAAGTCTTAGAAAACTCAGGTGGTAGCGCTAGGGTGAACATCTCTGGCATAGGTGGAGGTTGTGCTCACCAGAGTGCCATAGGGTTCTCTTCAGCCTTAATTAGGCTAGGCTCCAATGTATGCTAGGCCTTCATTATTTGGTCCAGCTAGTGTAAAATCTCCACCCTAGACTCTAAATAGGGCCTATAGATCAAACACAGGAATGGGATGGAGGTGGACCTCTTTAACGCAGACTCATGTATCTGCTCAGCGATGGGTCGGGCCTTGCTTGCTAATATGCTGCCAACAAAACTGCATGCTCCAACATAAAGGTATTATTAACAAGTGTCAGCCAAATGCATGAATTGATAATAGCCCACAAAAAATTAGGGCGGGAAAGTTAAGTGAAGCCTTAACTATAGGCTCCAAGTGAGTGGTGAAACAAAAATGTTAAAGACCCTGCTCTGCAATAAACCTAACCACCCATCTCATCAACATGGCTCATGCTCAGGATCATTCATCACTAGTTGGTTCTTGGTCTACCCCACCTTATAATCGAACTCCACGGTAGATCTGCAGGTATGAAACTAAGGACGAAAACCTAGCGGATGGTCTTATCTAATATATGTGTCTGCCAGTCAATCCCATACTAAATCATGATATCCTAGAGATCAGAGACATGACTAAGTCTATCTAATATAACTCGGGGCTCCTCGTAGATGGAGCAGGTTAGCTTGCCCCTGCGCTTTTGGCTATATACTCTCTCTGTAAATCTCCTTCATGCCCTCGACGCACCACTAGTTAGTGACGACATCCAGTGTAGATAATAATAGTGGTGTAACGGAAGAGTATACATATGATTTATCCTCTAAACCTCCCTCTGAGCTAGACTCCTCTCTTGAATGAGTCATCTGTGGTAGCCCACTCCTATCACTGCCTCCATCCTTAGACTGGAAAGCATGAGCAACAAGAGCATGAGTATGCCTAGCTCTAGTAGCGGCCTTGGTCTATGGTATAGAAGCCTATGGGTTAGGTTGGACATCGAGGATCTCTAGTGAACCACTCAGTTAAGTGGTTTGATCATCATCTAAAGGCTCATACTTGAGCCTCCTTCTCATAGCCTCGATTTCTCTATGTTTGGCTTTTAGGGCCACAGTACCTGAAATATCAACATATATAAACCTTGGTTAGCCCACAAATCAAGAATTGCAATGCAATAATTCATCTAGGTTCATTTGCAGAAGGGTTCTACAAAGGCCTATTTACGAGTCGTAGTGAATACTATAGGCCGAAAAAGCTTTCGTAGACCTGTGATTCAAACAAATTTAGTTATAGGGAAAATCTATGAGACCATGTATGACTCGCAAAGTGTTTTATGAGTAGTAGACTGGGGTCATAGATAATTCAAGTGAGTAATTAAATTCAAGCAGGGATCTACTAGACCTATCTAAGAGCTATAAAGTGATCTACGACTCGTAGAAGGTCTTGAGTAATGTCTACTCAGAAACATCAAGTTTCTGGACTTTGGCATGAGGGGCAATTATGATTCATAGGATTGCTCTAAGGGCCATAAAAGTCACTTGTGAACCATAAATCTCAATTACCTGATTTCTAAGCCTATCACACAGACCCCAAAGGATATTTTCAACAAATAGATTATAAGCATTGAAGTAAGAACATATGCACCCACATGTTTTCAACACTACATGCATCACCCCCAGCATATTCTTTAACACATATACCCTATCGAGAGTGATTTAGCATAAATTACCTTACAAATTCAACCACTTCTAATTGATTCAAACAAGATGATGTATCTATGTCATCATTTGCCAATTTACAATCATAACCATTCAAGCACATAGGATGAGTGACAAAATAGGGACAAACGATTGACATTCACATAAGGCCAAAGTACCCAATTCCAAATTTAGACAAAAATCAAGCATGGGCAACCTAATTTCAACTTAATCACAATCAAATTCAAACAATGATTTTATTTCTAAACACCATACCCAACCTACTATTGAAATCAATCATTCATACAAGGCAAATTATGGATTATAATTAAACCAACACTTACCAAGAATTAATATTAACTTGAAGAAGAGGAAGGAGGTGAGTAGAAGCAACACCCTAGGTGAGCTGAAATTCTTGTTAGAATTTAGGCCGACGGTGACTAGAGGTAGATGGAATTTTAAGGGTGTGGGGCAAGTTGGGTGATTTAGTAAATTAGGCGAAATATGGGGTCAAAATAATTTGACCACTCTATTTATGTTTTGACTCGGGTCAATTGAAATTATAGGTCCTGACCCTACGAAATCCCAATCACAGGCCATAAACAGTTCTATGGCCCATAAATTATGGTTTTGTAGAACCCTCTAAACTTAGAAAATTTTTAGAAAACTTACCTGGGGTCCACGAGCCGCATTCACGACTTATAGATTGATCTATGAATCATAAAGTTGGCTCGTGGATTGGGTTGCATATTTGTTTGCTTACTAGAATTCTCTACAAGGTGGGGTATGGGTCACAAAGAGTTTTACGGCTCATAAACCCAATCGTAGAGACCCATCTTGATGTTTTTCTCAGCCAAACTGGCTGAATTAGTCCTGTACCTGCATACTCTTCATAAAATACATTGTTACCCTATATGCAACCAGCCCAATGTCCAAAATTACAATCAAGAACATAAGAAAATAAACTACCTATGAATCGAAAAGCTAAAAATAACCCTATAACTATGCTATTACATCAAAAACCTTAGGTTGCCTCCCAAGTAGCGCCTGATGTATTATTGCAACACGAATTAGGTGAATTGGTTACTTAGACTTACCAATTGCTTAGACTTCACTCTTAAGCTGATATGGATGCTTAATAGACTACGGATATCGAAGACAACTTTTTTATTATTCAATATAAACTTGAGTTGACCAACTTCCATATCTACTAGGGCTTGTCCAATGGCTAGGAATGGTCTTCCCAAGATGATTAGAACGTCGAAGTCGACTTTGCTATCTAGAATCACAAAGTCTCCAAGGAATATGAATTTCTCAACCTTTACCAACACATCATATAATATCATCACAGATTTCTTTATCATGCGATCCACCATCAATGATCGCATGCTAGTTGGAGTAGGGGCTCCCATTTGAAACTTGTTGTAGATCATAAGAAACATCAGATTGATACTGGAACCTAGGTCATATAGTGCCCTCGTGAACTCTACATCTCCAATAGTGCAGGGTATAGTGAAAGCGCCTGGATCTTCACACTTTTGAACCAAGTACTTGATAGTAATAACACTATAATGTTGAAGCTTTTGAGAAAGCTCCTGACTCATATTGCACTTTTTGGTGACCAAGTCCTTCATATACTTTGCATACCCTGACATCTTCTCAATGCCTCAATAAGAGATATGTTGATAGAGAGTTTCTTTAGCATGGAGAGAAAGTGCTTCAACTTGCCCTCTTTCTCCCTCTTTTTGATTCTCTAAGGGAACAAAGGAGGAGCCCTAGGGACAGGCTTAAACATCTGTGGCGCTTAGCTGCTTCACTCACCTCATCCTTGCCACAATCATCTCTTGTATCCATGTCGTTTGCTACAAATATCTTGTCATGAACATCTTATACATCAATAGGTATAGGAGGATCAATAGCGCTCTTACCACCCCTAGTAGTAACTGCCATACACTGCCCTTCATTTTTCAGATTTTACACTATATTCCTAGGTAGTGTACCACTTTGACGCTGATTCAGTTGAGTCAATACTTGACCAAACTGTTGTTCAAGTTGTTTAATAGCCACAGATTTAGACTTTACTTTCTAATTAATACTTGAAATATCTAATTTCATGCCCTTTAGAGTCTCATCCTATGTCTCAGCCTTCTTCAACAGGCGATCAAACATCTCCTTATTTCTAGAATTGCCTGCACCTGCGTCGCGGTTGTGTGGTGGTACATAAAGACCATTTCTGAAGCATTCTCAGCAACCCCAATCTGCATTTAGACCCCTGTTCCTATCATAATATCCTAAGGTTGTCCCTGTAAGCTCCATCTCTACTAAAGTTTCGACCTTGGTTTCCTTGACCTTGGCGCCAATAGTCCTGATTGGATCCTTAGGCTAGTCCAAAAAAAACTCATCTGATCTGCAATAAAATAAGTATCCTTATCATAGTATGACTCCTCGTACATGGGTGGATGTGGATGTTGGTGAACCACTGCATTCACTCTTTCTTGGTCCTGCTTTATCATTACATCGTGCTTGTGCGAAGCTGAGCAATCTGATGTATAGTCTTTTCAATAATTTTGGCTTGCTCAGGCCCCAAACTGACAACATATGAACTATTTGTGGAAGCACTATCCCACTGACCCAATACATGATTTGTCTCAACCACCCTTTCTATGCGCTCCGCAATCTTTTCAAATTGTTGATTTAGAAATATGCCCCCCATGATTATATCAGCAAAAGCCTGACTCTTTTCATCAAGGGCATGGCAGATGATCTACACGAAGGCGTAATCAATGATCTAATGGTCAGGGATGTTAGGACCCGCAACGTAATTTAAACCCCGAACATCCTTAATTGGTTTGATTTAATAAAGTTTGGGACCAAATGTA
>JAOTQJ010144556.1:0-35396 GCA_025642045.1 Solanum sejunctum | reverse complement strand
AAGAGATAGGCAACATAGTCAAAATGCATAATGATAAGCAAAAGATAGCATAATAACGATATGGGATGTATGATCAATGCTTAAGTAAATAATGCTTTGTAAATCATTCATCTTACATCTCTAGAGAGCCCAAAATCATCATAAAGTCTCTTCACTCATAAATCAACTAATATATCATCAAAACTTTAAGAATCCTTAAAAAGGCATTTCATCAAACACTTGACGGTTGTGCAATGCTAGAACAAAATCATGCAATTCAAGAGTGAAATCATGCAAGATAACTTGAAGTAAATCAACCCACCAATTCCTGGTAATACCCTCATGCAATATACATCAAAAACCTTCATCAAATCTCAAAATAGATCATAGATTCATAGTTCAAAACATGCATAGTCACAACAGACAAACCATCTCACAGTATAAGTTTAAAATAAGTATCTGTGTGTTTTCAATCAACATTTCATGAAACCCCAATATAACTCATAGTCAAAATTTATAGTAAGTAATACCCATAAGTAAATCACCTTAGAAACATGCAATTTTTATGTAACAAGGAGGATTGGGCACCATGGGTTAAAGGACCAAATGGTTGAAAATCACATACCTTAATCTTGGAGTTTCGTGAAGAAGAACTTGAGGAGGACTTGGGGCTTGATAATGTTCACACTCCAATAAGAAAGCAGTCGCTATCAACAATTTACTTAATCGAAGGTTAGGGTCGAATCCACAAGGAATATAGGGCTTGACTACAATATCCACTACTAATCATTTCAAGCATAAATAACTAAAATCTCTAAATAAGGGGGGGGGGGGGAGAGTGATTCAAAAACAAAGTAAAACAAACACTAAACTATGGCCTAAGAAAATACTCAAATTTAGGGACAACTTGGGAATTATGTTCCCCATGATTCATTGACTCGATTACCTAACATAACTACAATTGAAAATTCGCATGCAATATGGTAACTTAGGTTCTTACAACCTTCTTGTGTGAAGGTGAAGGTCAATTTTACCTTGGTGCTTGGTCAGCCACCATGGTATGCTAACTAACCATTTCAAATTATCCTAGTCAACCTCTTTTTGGTTAGGTTTGATTGATTAGACGAGAAAACATTAATCAAATCCTGTCATCTATTTTGCTTTTCCTATTTGTCACTACCTTGGTCGGGCTCGTGATAGTAGGCGGGGTTTAGTGTTGGCCACCACTAATCGACAATTATAATGAAGAAAAATTGGCAATACATGCAAACTCCAATCATAGAAATGCAATAGACCTAAGTTATTTCAGGTCAACTACACATGGTTCCCACAACCCCAAGTTGTGGGTGCTTAGCTACTCATGGTTAAGGCAAAACAAGCAAAAATGCAAATGCAAGACATAGTTAAGAGTTTTACCAAAAACAATGAAAAATATAGGCACAACAGGTTGCAAACCCAAATGCTTGATTGATCAATAATGAGTACAAGATTTGCAATCCCCAAAATGGATTTTCCAAGAAAAAATAATAAACTAATCTAAAACCTTAAAATATTCTTGAGAGAATATTGAAAGGCAAGTCCTCTCTTCTAAAATCTAGAATTCTCAATAAAAATCTAACTTAATGTATTTATAGTGCTTACAAATAAACCCTAAAAATAACACAGAAAAGACAGCTAGCAGCTGGTACGCCTTGCAGGTACGACTCATAGGGTGACCTAAGGGTCGTCGTCGGGGTCGCGTATCAGGATCTTGGCAATTTGGACTAAACTGGTATGACCTACGGGTATGAGTCATTGCTTGAGCTACGACTCGTATATTTATGTCATAGTTTTAGCCTTTAGTTTTTGGTCCAACATTTTGGCTCTCTAATTCCTGCTATGAGTCCACCTATATGAGTCATGGTGAGACTTACGACTCATAGGATAGCCTCGTAGGGGTGACCTCCACTTAGTTGATTTTTGAATTTCAGTCTCTGTTTCTTGCTACGACATACCCTACGACTCGTACCTTGGGCTACGACTCGTAGGTGAGCTCGTATGTCCTATGATTCAGCAAAATCTGTAACTTTTCTTCAAAATTATGCCAACCTACCCTTTTTACAAGAACAACACAAAAATGCATAAAAACTATAAAAAGTCATATTAAGAACTCACAAAATCCCTTGTTTTAGGAATCAAATGTGCTGTGTCTCGATAACACATCAACACCCTCAACTTAGAATTGTTGCTTGTCCTCAAGCAATGACTCAATCAAAGCAGACAATTAGAAATACATAGTAGTTATACCGATAGGTTATGCATCATTCACTCTAATCTAGGTACCCAACTATCATTTTTGAAACTAGATTGTGAAGGTACTTAGAATAATAAAACATGATGATGAATTTGGTAATCCAAATATGATAGGTTAAGGAGCATCAACCATCCACAATCACTGGTGCAGTCATATGCTAATCAAGTAGTGTAAATGCCGTAACATAAAGAAGTCCCTTATACTCACTTAAAAAGCATTTAGAATTCAGGGACTAAGGAAGCATTCTCACTCTCACAATTGAAATCCATGCATACTGACTAAGACCATAGGCTTGCCTCTATACTCAGCTTCTGTTTGGTGATAAAGTGGATTTGGATCACTTTAGGACTTATGGGCTTATAACATAGGTTCAAGGGGCTTTGGTATGGCATTTTAGGCAAGTAGTGACTAAAAGCTATCCTTGAACGATGTTTCCCAACACTTTTTGGTTTCATAATCCAACCTTTTTCAATAAATCCACCCTTATTCTCCCGTTTTGAACTTTTCTCGAGTGCTGTCTTTCTATTTTCAGTTGTGCCTTATTTCTAAACTCAATTCTTGCTACTTTTTCTTAATTCAAGACACTTTTCTTTTCTTTTTCTTCACTCGACTCATGATTTTTCATTTCTTTCTTTATTTCCCAACTAACCACTTTATTGTCATTACTTTACCACAATAAGGGCCACCCTCAATTTAAGCTTTTAGCCTGAGATGAAGTACACAATATCTAGTCCTCAAACTAGGGCCACAACGTGTTACCACCCTCAACTTAGGCTTTTAGACTCAATTAAGGTTCATATATCCAAGAATAGACTAGGGACAATATCAAGGTATTTCATCAAACAAGGTTAAGCTAGCAAGGTGTCAAGAAAGAATGAGTAATGATAAGCTCAAAAATTTGGAACAAGGGATTCTCTCACTCATTTGGTGGGTCAATTTAGTCTAAAAGTGGGTTTACTCAAAGAACAAAGGCGTAAGATCCTTTCCATATCCACCACATCACCAAACCAATCTTAGAGTACTAAGGACAGTTCAAAGTCCATACAAGATGCATGAATGCTGAAAAATAAGCTCACAACACACATGGCATTACATCCACAATCAAGTATAGACTCACAGGTCATGCTTCAAGCCTCAAATTACCTTTACCTTATCAGAACAAACATCACCATATCATCAAAATGCATGAGTACATCCTAATCACAATCTCAAAGACTTTGAGGGTACCTAATTTTTCATCAAAACTTTAAAAAAAAACATCCAAGGACTATTTATATGCCAACAGATAACAGTACTATGAATTTACACATTATCTGCACTACCTAAATATGCTGGTTTAACAGAAAAGTAAACATCCACAAGGAAAATGAATCATGACAAAAAACCTTGGGAACAAAAATAGGGGAAGTTATGGGCTCGAGGTTACTTAGACTTCACCTTAATCCATAACTTCCCACACCCCACCAAAATAGGATACTTTGTCCTCAAAGTAAAAACACATAGAATACGAAAACATGCAAAAGTACTATATATATAAACATTAAAAACCAACATTTTAAAAACTAATATCCAAAACCAAAGTAACAAAACATCATTCAACATAGACATTCAAAACCAACATAATGATAAAAATTGTCATAACAAAAGGATAAAATATCCATAATGACAAATTTAAGAACTAGGCTCAAAAGAAGTCAAACATCATGGTGCATCAAGCACCGGTCTATGGCTAATCCGTGGGGTTCTAGGGCACCATCTCCTTCGCAATAGTTCTAGAACTACCCTCTCCTGTAGGGTGTTTACTCCTGATCTCGCTGAATAGTCACTAACAATAGCGACTCCTGCACCACCATCTAGGGCATGGGCTCCTCCTCTAGTCTCGGCCTCTTCTGAGTCAGTTCTAGATCATAATCATCATGCTCAGGGCGCTTTTCCCATGAATGTCCAAATGGGCAACTAGACACTTGAATGCCTCATCGCCCACCGGTTCCACCTCCGGGATTGTAACAGGAGCTGCCAACATCTGTAATAAGTTGGCCTTAAACTTAGCTAGCTCCTTAGTCTCAGCGCTCGTGTCAGTAGGCCGAGCTTTCTCAAGTCTCCATTGGAGTCTCGCCTCGAAGGCATCTACTCAAGCATCCACTGCTCTAACTCTATCATCTACCAAATCATGGGCAAATGCCTTCATCCTCTCTTTGGAGTCCCATATATTCTGGTCAACCCAAAGTATGACACATGCAGATAGAGCCTAAAGTTTGGTCTCTGCCATAGCCCTCCTGCATAATAATGCCTGAAAAGCCACAATAAAAGTAAGAGAATCAACCTGTAATGTAGTTATTGCTGGTGCTGAAGTACTGGAGGATGGTGTGGACTCGATCTCCATAGCAGGTGTGGGCTCTCCAGCAACTGAAGTTATGCTAGTAGCAGCTAGAGGTGCACTCTGAGTCAGAGGCTCTTCTGGGAATGTCTTTGAAATTAGAGGAGCTGCTCATGGTAAGGCTACCTATTTCTTGTCAGCCTTTATTGAGTTGGGATCCATGGTACGTGTAGCCTCTATCTTCTGATCCCGATGGGGATCAATAGGAACACCCGCTGTACTATACGAACTATAAATCAAAAAAGGAAATAGCAGTGACGTGTTTGTCCGAACAGTTGCCTCATGGATCTGCTCTAAGATAATTTGGGCCTAGTCTATCTCATAATTAGCTACGATGCTGGCTAATAACATAGCCCGCTCTAAAGTAATTACATTATCCGTGAAAGTGGGCCGGATATGCCAATGGATAATGGACCACCAAAACTTGGTCGGGAAAGAGAGGTGGGCCTTCACTATAGGATCAGCGTGGTTTGTAAATGTACCTACATTGGCTTAAAGCCCTCCTAAAAAATCTATCTCATAATCCATCGTAGAAGCTCTGTCCTGGCCCCGATGTCTTTCCCAGTCACCGCTCACCTTATCTTGTCAATGTGCCCATCATATTTTGCAGTAGACTGAGGCACTCTATAAGTGGGTCCAAACTAGATCCATCAAATAGTCTCCTCCGAAATAGAAACTCTCCTACCTCGGATTGGCACCACTCGTAAACTCAGCTGCTTCATTGGCTTTTTGTTCTTTTGTAACCCCCTGCGAAGTACCAAGATATGTTGCATAAAACTCACGGACTATGAAGTGTCCGTACTTGCCCAGCTGCTGTGTTCTATGTATGTCTAACTCTGCATCCAGGCCAGGCACTTTATCAACCTTGAGTCATTCAGTCTTGATTCTTCATGAAATTGCCATACTGGTTTGCCTTGTCCCTTGGGCTCTAAAACCTGATCATATATCTCTTTCATCTCTTGGACACACCATTTACTGTTGACGGCGGGTTGAAACTAGACTTCTTCCTGCTGGGTTTGGGAGGTGCTCTTAGATTCCGATTCTGACTTTGAGTGTTAGAGGGTTATCTGTGGTAGGCTACTACCCGACCCGTCTTTATTACCCTGCTATTCCTCCTCTTTGGACTGGGAGAAACTACTGACTTACATAGGAGTCTATGCTATAAGTGCCCAGGTCTGGGGTCTATTGGCTTCAGGGTCTATCCTGACTCTATGGACTTCCACAGATCCCTCTGAATGCTCAGTCTTCGAGATTCATCAATCAACCTCCATTGGAAAGTTTGAATTGCACGTTTGTCTTTTAGAGACATTTTATCTGCAAAACAAATACATAGCAACATATAAGTTTCAAGATGTTTGATCCAATAAATTATATAACAAAGAACACGAAATGCAAACACTTAAGCATAGAAACAGAAGAAAGATCACTGAAACACTTGCAGGTCTGCAAGTACGAGTATAGTTATGACTCATGAGATGCCCAACGAGTCGTACACTAGCCTCGTAGTAATAAAATGACTTATGAAAATGCAATTTGACCTCAGATAGGAGAGATAATTATGACTCGTAGGGGAGCATATGAGTCATAGTCTAGCCTCGTACCAAATTTCAAAGACATTTTTAAGTACTTAGTCAGGATTATGAGACCCTCCCTATGAGTCATAACAAGTATTACGAGTCATATGTGGGTCTCATTTGGGAAATATGAAGAAACCACAGGTGATTGATGCTTTCTACGAGGGACTACTATGACTCATAGGGGATCCTACGAGTCTTAGGAGTGCCTTGTAGCTGAAAATAGAAGCCATCAGTAGTGCCTATCATTTTCCCACAACAAGCAAAAACAAAGCACACAATTCAAAATACTTGGCACATAAGCAATACCATAATGACAACAGAAAGTTAAAACAACTATCATCCCTAAGAATCGAAATCATTTTAACATTACATCAAGCACACTGAAAATAGAATACTTTCCAAGCTCACACTTGATATCAACAAGACATTCCATAGAGATGTAAATACCATTTAGACCATTTCAATCCAGTCCAACAGGTTAAGACATATGAAGCACATCCACACCTCCTAAATTCTAATTTCGACAATAATTCATACAATAGTTGGGCAACAATTAAGCATTACATTCCATGAACCAATAATTTTTGCACGCACAATCTCCCACTCAAGAAGTCAAACAAGGTTTGAATCATAACAAAACCTTTTAAATGTACAAACCCTAGATTTCATGTCTAGATCTAAAATCAATACATGTCATGATTATACATGGTTAAACTAAGCCTACACTCATCTAAGGAATAGGTTTACCACAAAAGATTGCTAAATTTAACCATGAGGCTTACCGAGTAATCGGAGAATTTAACCAAAGCAAAGAGAATAAAAAAACATGCCAAAACCCTAGGAAATAGTGACCTCATTGGAAATCCTTGCCAAAAAATGACGTGGGTGGCCAAAATTTTGGTTAGAAAAGAGGAATACAGAATAGGTTTGGGGATTTTCAGTTGCTTAGGGTTGAGGAAAACGAAGAATTGGGATCAAATTTTATTTTGACCCCTATTTGAAAGAAACCAAGTCAGATATTAAAAAGCTACAGGTCGGGGCTACGATACCCCAACTATAAGTCATAGGGTGTCCTATGACTCATAATTCCCGGTCTTGTAGCAGACCCAACATTTGTAAAAATCATACCTGGGCACTACGAACCCCACTTACGACTCATAGGAGACCCTACGAATCGTAAAGTTGGCTCATAGTGTATGTGCCAACATTTGATACTCATTAATTCTTTCTACAAGGCATGACTACGGGTTGTAGTGATGACTATGACTCGTAGGCTTTCTTGTAGAGGTTGGTCCAAGTGCCATTTTCTCACTTTTTCAATTCTTTGATTTCTACCTGCAAACCAAGTCTCAAAACACAACAATTTCCAACATATTACAACTGCATCAATGTCTTTCAACTAAAAACACACTCACTCCTTCTACCTAAGAATCTCAACAACCAAAAACACTTAAAAATAAACCAACAAATATCAACAATGCTTGGGTTGCCTCCCAAGAAGCACCTTGTTTAACGTCGTGGCTCAACTTTGTCATCGTCCTTCATCAACTATCATCAAGGTTCCAAAGCTCACTCTTGAACTCGTTTGGGTGCTTCATGGATTGTCGAATATCGAACACAACCTCTGCATCATTGATCCTAAATCACAGTTGACCTGAATCCATATCCATTAGGGCTCTCTTAGTGTCCAGAAATGGTCTCCCCAAGATTATGGGCACCTCAAAATCAACTTCGCAGTCAAGGATCACAAAATCTGCGGGAAAGATGAATTTGTCAACTTTAACAAGCACATTCAAAAGGATTCACTCTAGTTTTTTAATGGTTTGATCCACCATGAGCAACCTCATTCTTGTCGAGGTGGTAGTACCATTGCCAAGCTTTTTGAATACAACAAGAGGCATTAGATTAATGCTTGCTCCTAAGTCACATAATGCTCTTGCGAACTCAACATCACCAATGGTGCAAAGAATGGTGAATGCACTGGGTTCCTATTATTTTTGAACAAGGCATTTGGTCATAATCGCACTACATTGTTGGAATTCTTTTGAGAACTCTTGGCTCAAAGTGCACTTCTTGGGTTACCAAATACTTCATATACTTGGCATACTCGGGCATCTTCTCCAAAGCTTCTAGAAGGGGAATGTTGATGGAGAGTTGCTTCAACATCGAGAGAAAGTGTTTGAATTTACCCTCCTGTTCTTTTTTCTTAAGCCTTTGAGGGAAAGGAGGAAGGGTTTTGGAATTGCTTTAAATGTTTTGTCCTCCCCTACCTCTTCTTGTTGCATGCTAACAACCTTCGAATCTTCTCCCTCAACCACGAATTCACCACCAAGATCATTCTCATCAACTTCATCCATAATTACTGGCATAGGGGGATCTACGATGCTTTTGTCACTTCAAGTCATGATCTCCATGCAGTGCCCTTCATTTTTAGGATTTTAATCATATTTCTTTGTATGGTGCCCTTCTGACATTGGTTTAATTGCGAAGAAACTTGTCCAAATTGTTATTCAAGTTGCTTAATTGCCACAATGTGAGACTCTATTTTTTGGTCACTACTTGAAATATTTGTATTCGTTCCCTTTAAAGTCTCATCTTAGTGATCGGCCCTCTTCAACAACTTTTCAAACATTTCTTTGATCCTAGAGTTACTTGAACCGGCATAACAGTTGTGAGGTGGCACATAAGGACCATTCATGTAGCCCTCTCTTCTTCCCCATTCGGCATCTGGAACTCTCTCTCTCTCTCTCTCTCTCATAGTATCCTCCCTGGTTGTCTCTATACACCCCATCATGGTTGAAGTTTCGGCCTTGATTCCTAGACCCTGCCTCCAATAGTCCTAATTGGACCCTTGGGGGTTGTTTTGGAAACCCGCTACTTGGTTGCTTCCAAAACACACATCTTCATCAAAGAATGGATTGGCATAGTTAGGAGCCTCAAAGGCTGATGGGTGACTGCCTTGACACTTGCTTGGTTTTGCTTTAAAACTAAGTCAATGCTTGTACTAAGTTGAGCAAGTTGTTCCATGATCTCTTCATTTACCTTTTCTTTCTCATTGTTGGTGTTAACCGCATAAGAAGGTTTCATCGCACCTCACTCGTTGACCCCATGCTCTATTAGTTTTGACCACTTTCTCCATCCTTGCAGCTATCAATGTAAAAGGTTAGTCAAGGAACATGCCTCCCATGATTGTGTCGGCGCAAGATTGACTATTCTTGTCAAGTGCCTGATAGAAAATCTCAACCAAGGCATCATCAACAATCTTGTGATTGGGGACCATCCTCAAGCATATGGTAAATCTTTCCCATGTTGTGCTAATAGAGACACTCGGCAATTGCTCAAAGTTGTTGTTTGGACCTTGAGCTTTAACTTCTTAGATCTGGAAAATATCTTTCAAGGAATACTCTCTGAAGCTCATCCCAACTTGTAATAGTACCTGGAGGAAGGTTGGACAACCATACAACTACAATGCCAGTCAATGATAGTGGAAACACTCTTAAACTAACCGCATCAAGAGAAAGATTTTGTGTCCCCATGATACTCTTACAAATAAACACCACATTTTGGAGATGACGGTGGCGATCCTTAAAAGGTAGCCCTATCAATAGTCCATGATTTGGAGCATTTGGACCGAGCGAATACCATGAACTTAGTATCTATCGGTAAAGGAGGCAGTACTATGGCACCGGTAACGTCCTTAGCCATAGGTTCAATTGATATTGATTCCATCCATAAGCATTTTCATTGAAGTCCCCAAGCTATGGCCCGTTACCCCTTGGTAGTGGATTCTCCTCTCTTCCCATATCCTCATTCATATTCATATCCTCCTCTACCTCGATATCCTCATTCACTTGAGCCATTCTTCTCACTAGTCGATGGATCTCCAAATTGATCAGAGCTAAGGGATTGCCTTGGCTCCTTGTGTTGGGCATGCAACCTAGTACACCCGACAAATAAAATCAAAAAACAAAAATAAAAACAAAAGTAAAATACAGGAGATTCTAGGAATCAACACTAGAACTAACTAATAATGAATTTAAGTAAAAACCTAGTCATATTCCCCGACAACAGCGCCATAATTTTTGATGATGTTCATGCTCCAATAAGAAAGCAGTCGCTATCAGCAATTAACCTAACCGAAGGTTAGGGTCGAATCCACAGGGAATACGGAGCTTGACTAAAAGACTCCACTACTAATCATTAAGGGTGTGTGTGTGATTCAAAAACAAAGTAAAATAAACACTAAACTGTAGCACAAGAAAACATTCAATTTTAGGGACAACTTGGGAATTGTGTTCCCTATGGTTCGTTGTCTCGATTACCTAACATAACTACAATTGAAAATTCGCATGGAAGATGGTAACCTAGGTTCTTTCAACCCTCTTGTGTGAAGGTGAAGGTCAAATTTCACCTTGGCACTTGGTCGGCCACCATGGTATGCCAACTAACCATTTCCAATTATCCCAGTCAACCTCCCCTTGGTCAGGTTTGGTTGATTAAATGAGAACACATTAATCAAATCTTGTCATCTACTTTCCTTTTCCTATTCATCACTACCTTAATCGGGCTCGTGATAGTAGGTGGGGCTTGGTGTTGGCCACCACCACCAACAATTATAATGAAGGAAAATAGATAATAAATGCAAACCCCAATAATAGAAATGCAACAAGCCTAGGTTATTTCAGGTCAACTACCCATGGTTCTCACAACCCCAAGTTGTGGGTGCTTAGCTACTCATGGTTAAGGCAAAACTAGCAAAAATGCAAATACAAGACATATTTGAGAGTTTTACCAAAAACAATGAAAAGTATAGGCACCACAAATTACAAACCCAAAAGCTTGATTGTTCAACAATGAGTACAAAGCAAGATTTATAATCCTCAAAATGGGTTTTCTAAGAGAAAGATAACAAACTAATCTAAAACCCTAAAATATTCTTGAGAGAATATTCAAAGTCAAGTCCTCTCTTCTAAAATCCAGAATTTCTCAATGAAAACCTAACTTAATGTATTTATAGTGTTTATAAATAAACCCCAAAAAATAACACAAAAAAGATACCTGGTAGCTGGTACACCTTGCAGGTACAACTCGTAGGGTGACCTAAGAGTCATAGTCGAGGTCTCATCTCAGGCTCTTGGCATCTTGGACTAAATTGGTACTACCCACAGGTATGAGTCATTGCTTGAGCTACGACTCATATATTTCTCTCATAGTCTTGGCCTTCAGGTTTTGATCCAACATTTTGGCTCTTTGATTCCTGCTACGAATCCACCTATACAAGTCATGGTGAGACTTATGACTCATAGGATGGCCTTGTAGGGATGACCTCCACTTAGCAGATTTCTAAATTTTGGGCTCTGTTTTTTACTATGGCATACTCTACGACTCGTAGTTTGGGCTATGACTCATAGGTAAGCTCGTATGTCCTATGATTCAGCAAAATCTGCAACTTTTCTTCAAAATCATGCCAACCTACCCTTTCTGCAAGAACAAACATAAAAACACATAAAACCCATAAAAAGTCGCATTAAGAACTCACAAAATCCCTTGTTTTGGGTATCAAATGTGCTGTATTTTGATTGCACATCAGGGCTTGACTTGGTTTCCTTGAACTCCAACAGAACTTTTTGAAAATCTTGAGAATGAATGGAGAATTTAATGAAGAATACAGAGGAATTTGAGAGTTTTTAGGGCTAAAAAGGGCTAATGAATGAGGGATTTTTGCATATATAGGTATTGGGTTCTTACCCAATTGTCCTGGAGTAAAAAAAGATTTTTTTGAAAATTTTTGAACTAGTTCGCGCTTGGTCAGCGTCGTGGACTAGTCGCGAACAACTACTAATTTTGCGAAATTTCACCAAAAAATTATTTTCTTGGCACGAATAAAGTATACCTTTTAGGTATTCATTTTCCCACATAAATTTGCTCTCTGAACAAGAATATGAAGTCGAATTTGTGAAATTCTGCATGGATTATGAGATATCCAAAAATATACATCATAGGGTCTTTTCGAGCTATGTGGAGGGGTGTTTAAATATCACCAATTCGAGATATAACGGAATTACGATTATAAGGCATTCCTAGGCAAGTGTGGAGAGTTCTAATATCTCTCCCTTGGGAACGTTTGTCCCCAAATATTGAAGAAACATGGGTAAGAGAAGAAATTACGAAGGTTCCAGCCCGATATGAATGCAACAAATGTACTTGAACCTCATTTTTGAAAAAGTTCAACATGAATGTCAAAAATCACTATAAACTTCTTACTTGATCATGAATTCAGGCAAAATGACCTAAGGGCTGAAACTTAGGACTTGAAATCATAGAAAGGACTTTGTTTGCTATCATAACCTTGAATAGAATGAAAGAGGTATGGATATCGTTTCTTCATGCCCACTCTGGATCCCCAAATGGCACTCTTAACTTATTGATTCCTCCAAAGAACCTTGACGGATGTTACACATTTGTTCCTTAACCCTTTCACATGTTCCACAATATCTCTATCTGGAACTCCTCATAAGTCAACTCATCTTCCACAACCCCCACAACCTCAAAAAGTTCTTTAACACTTGGGTCACGTATATGCTTCTCAACATAGACACATGGAAGACCAGATGAACCATATTCATACCAATGGGCAAATCCAATCCATATGCAAACTTACCAATTTCTCCCCCAAACCCTATAAGAACCTATAAACCTTCACCAAATTGTCAACCTTAAACATATATAATCCACTTTGGCACCGAAACCACCATATCCTCCTTGGGAGAAACATCCACTCCACCATCCCTTAATAAGACCTCCAACTCTATCAAGACGGAAATCAAGGCCTTGCTTGACTATACCTCTTCAACCAAAGAAGATTCAGAACTGTCAAAACAAATACACCACCATCCTCAACTTCACCCAACCTCATTCCTAACCTAGTTAGCAGATGTACTTCTCCAACCACCCTTTTGTCACCCCAAATAATCCCACTTCCCATAATTAGCAAGCAACCTCACCTCCTTTGAAATTCATAACATCACTCTCAAATGATTCACAAATTCTTCCTCACTTCCGAAAACAAACCAACACATTATCACCGAGGACCACCACAAACATAATAAGGTAGGGATTAAAGACCCTATTCATGATATCTATAGACATAACCAATGTACTAGCCACACCAAAAGACACTACCCCAAATTCAATATATCAAAAGGACATCAAGGACTTATTGACCACCAGAATTGACTCAATAGGAGGGGCCTTAGAGTCAACATTCCCACTCTTACAAGATGATAAATGCAACCCTTAGGGATAAGTTGGACCTTAAGACAAGAAATGAACCTACCTATTCACTGCCCCTCAAGTACAAGTTTAATAGGGAATTGGAATTTAACTCTATAGGCCCTATAATTAATGGAGACACAATATGCATGCAACTAATCCACCCAACATATGACATCAAAGTCCACCACAACAAATACAACAAGTCACAGGGCAAGACCTAATACATTATAAACATGGAATAATACCTATGAACTTTCTAGCAACAATACGCTCAACAAGGGACAGACTCCAAATATTCACATGGCAACTCAAGACACACAAGAAGCCCACTAGCAACCAAAAAGAATAATGAAAGGAATAGTGGAATCCAGATCCATGAAAATGAAAACCTTCAACTTACCTGTGAAGTACCATGCCAAGCCTAGTAACTCCTAGAGGGGTATGGTTGAGAATGTCGACGACCATCCTTATGGTTCTTAGGGACCCACAAATAATGTCTCATCTTATGATCCATTCTACCACATCCAAAACATATACTTGAATTGGCTAAGCAATCTCTCGGGTGGTACCTTCCACACTTGTTGCACGTAGGAGGAGCTTGTCCATCAACACCTTCACCTTGATACTTGGGGCTGGCCACCCCATCCTTGGTAACCCTCTTTTTTTGAGCATCATCATACTCTTGATCTTGGAAGCTACGATCAAATCGAGCCCTTTTAGATCCCTCACTTCTCTTCTTTTTAAGCTTCTCCTCCTCAAGTTGTTTGGCATAAGTCATGAGGGGGGACAAATCCATACATTTATCAATATAGCGGCATGACACTCCTTATTCATGAAATTGGATGAACCAATCACACACTTGTTCATCCTTGATCACAGATCGACAACCAATTGTGGAGCATACATAGAGAGTTTGTTGAACTCGAGGGCATATTCCCTCACACTCATGACCCTTGCTTCAAATTCATGAATTCTATCATTTTGCCTCCTTAAGCTCAAGAGGGAAGAACTAGTTGAGAAATACCACCTTAAACTCCTCCCAAGGAATAACATCATGATTTTCCCTTTCCACCTTCCATTGCACAAACCAAATTTGAGCCACCCCCTTTAGTTAGTAGGCTGCCAACTCCATCTTTCCCTCTAAACCCATGCCCATGATAGACAACACCTTGTAAACCTCATCAATGAACTCTTAGAGATCCTCATCTACCTTAGACCCATAGAACTCCAGTGGATTCATTCTAGCAAAGTCCCTTACTCTCGAGGCTGGAGTATTAGTATGAGGAGCTTGGGCCCCTTGGTTCCTTTGGTGGGCCATAGCATGTGCCAACATAGAAATAACATTCTAAAACTCAACTTCGGTAGCCTTTCCACCTTGAGGAGCTTGAAAAGTGCGGTAAGCCAGTTGTCGCATGGGTGCACGACCCTCCTAGGCCTTTCTCTTTGAAGCAGCATGATCAACTAGAAGAGAAAAGAATATTCGTTAGAGGAAAAAAACCTAAATCACTTCTAATGCATGTCTTAGACCATAAAGAAGGGAAATATGTCCTAAAATGCCTCATAGCTTCCCATTCATAGTTGTGGCGTACTTCAAAACCATGAATAAGACTCTATTTGATGTGGTATATTGGATGCCAAGACTATTAACAATCTAGTACTCTGATACCAAGTTGTCACGACCCAAACCTAGGGCTAGACATGACACGGCGAATGGGGAACTCGGAGGGACCCGAAACAAGTCTCTTAGCATATCATACAGACATCCTTGGTTGCGAAAGCAAATAAACAATAACAAGTGAGTAAAATAGGAATAAATAGGGCTAAGGGAATTCTTTGATATCATAAATCATATGGAGTCAAGATCATAGCATAGATACATCATAATATTCCAACAACACCTCTAAACTTAGAATAGAGTGGGGGGCCAAGACAATTTCTGGGCTCATCCTCATAATGTCATACATTAACATAAAGAAGTTTTTGAAATAGCAAGAGAAAGTAGATAGTGTCCTACAACTTGAGGACTCACCAAGCTTACCTTCAAGATGTCAAACTTGCCACATAGAGGAGGATAGTCAAATGGAACTCTGGTTCCTCATGGTAACATCATGTAGGCATAGAGTATCAGTTAGTACGTTTGACTGTACTAAGTATGTACGATGAAATGCAATAAGAGATAGGCAACATAGTCAAAATGCATAATAATAAGCAAAAGATAGCATAATAATGATATGACATGTATGTCAATGCTTAAGTAAATCATGCTTTCCAAATCATTCATCTTTTATAGAGTATAATTTATAAGTGTGGGAAGAAACCTCAACCGACATAAAATAAGACCAAGCAAGCTACAACTTGGAATCCCGATGTCTACCCTACACTAGAATAAAGGGGAAGGTTACTTGCCAAGGTGAACCTTCTAATGCCTAAGTGGATCCACTAAGCCTTATGTGAACCGGGTACTCACCTATAGTTATTAGACTCGGGTACTCGCCTCAAGCCTTCATATTTAGGGTATTCGCCTCTTAGGGTTTTTGGGGACTCGCCTCTAATCCCCTACCTATGTTGGCACGTAGTTTTAGGACTTGGGGACTCGCCTCTACTCCAATCGGTGCTAAGTTTAATCCCATAAAATTCTTAAAATAATCATAGCTTTAATAATTTATAAGAAATATGGAAGGCATGACACGAGTAGTTCTTATCATCATTGACCTCAAATGGTGAGCCTAATCATCAAACATAAGAATGGGTCATTATCAATATTACCTTTGCATTAATATCAACATCAAAGGCTCACAAGAGGTAAAATCTTTGAGAAAAGGACTTAATCCGGCTTTACAACATCATCAATATTTTCATGAACTAAACACATCTCTAGAAAGCCAAAAATCATCATAAAGTCTCTTGACTCATAAATCAACCAATAGATCATCAAAACTTTAAGAATCCGTAAAAAGATATTTTATCAAACACTTGGTGGGTATGCACTGCTTGAACAAAATCATGCCAGAAAACTTGAAGTAAATCAACCCACCAATACTTGGTAATACCCTCATGCAATATACATCAACAACCTTCATCAAATCTCAAGATAGATCATAGATTCATAGCATGCATAGTCACAATAGACAAACCATCTCATAGTATAAGCTTAAAATAAGTAAACATGTGTTTTCAATCAACATTTCATGAAACCCCAACATAAGTCATAGTCAAATTCATAATAAGTAAGACCCATAAGTAAATCAACTTAGAAACATGCATTTTTTTATGTATGAAGGAGGATTGGGCACCATGTGTGAAAGGACTTAATAGTTGAAACCCATATACCTTAATCTTGGAGTTTCTTGAAGAACTTAAGGAGGATTTGTGGTTTGACTTGGTTTCCTTGATCTCCAACAAACATCTTGAAAATCTTGAGAATAGATGGAGAATTTGATGAAGATTAGAGAGGAATTTGAGAGTTTTTGGTGATTTTTTAGGGATAAAAACAGCTAAAGAATGAGGGACTTTTACATATATAGGTATTGGTTCTTACCCAATCTCCTTGGAGTAAAAAAAAAGAATTTTTCAGAAACTTTTGAACTAGTCTGCGCAAGGTCGCGTCATAGACTGGTCACTGACAGCTACTACTTTTATGAAGTTTTGCCAACAAATTATTTTTTTGGCACGAATAAAGTATACCTTGTAGTTACTCATTTTTCAACTCAATTTATTCCTCTGGACAAGAATATGAAGTCGGATTACAATTATGGTGCATTCCTAGGCAAGTGTGGGTCATTTCAGAGTACTACTGTTTCTTGGATGGGTACTCAGGGTATAGCCATATTGTAATCGCACTAGAGAATCAAGAGAAGACCATATTCAATTATCATTTTGGAATATATGCATTCAGGTGCATGCCCTTCGGACTGTGCAATGCACTAGCCACTTTTTAAAGGTGCATCATGGCCATATTCCATGACATGGTGGAAGATTTTGTAGAGATCTTCATGGATGATTTTTCAGCCTTTGGGGAGTCATTCAAGGTATGTCTATATAATTTGGACAGGGTGCTAGCTCGATGTGAGGAGACTAACCCTATTCTTAATTGGTAAAAATATTATTTCCTAATAAAGGAAGGAATAGCTTTGGGGCACAAGGTGTCAAAGCATGGTTTGGAGGTAGATAGTGAAAAGATCGAGGTGATTGAAAAAATACCTCCACCCACATCAGTCAAAGGAGTCTGCAGTTTTCTTGGGCATGCAAGGTTCTACGGTAGATTCATCAAGGACTTCTCGAAGATTTCAAAGCCACTATGCATTCCATTAGAGAAAAAGGTACCATTCAACTTTGATGATACACGTTTGCGGTCCTTTGATACGTTGAAGAAATGGCTACTAGAAGCACTCATATTGACAACCCCAAATTGGCAGCACCCTTGCGAGCTAATATGTGATGCTATCGACATTGCAATGAGAGAGGTGTTGGGACAGTGCAAAGATAAGGTGTTTCAATCTATATACTATACTGGTAAGACCCTTGATTCAGCATAACATAATTACACAATTATTGAGAAGGAGATGCTAGCACTGGTATATGTGTTTGACAAGTTCCAATCCTATTTTAAGCTTATACTATGAGATGGTTGTCTATTATAACTATGCACATTTTGAGCTATGAAATTATGATCTATGGTGAGATTTGATGGGGGATTTCAGTGTATCTTACATGAGAGTTTTACCATGAGTTGGTGGGTGGATTTATACTAAGTTTACGCATACTATTTCATTCTTAAATTGCATGATCTTGAACTAGCATTGCACACCCACCAAGTGTTTGATAAAATGCCTTGTTAAGGATTTTTGAGCTATTGATGATCTATTGCATGGCTTATGGTTCAAGAGACTTTATGATGATTAAGGGGATGTATGTATGCATTGAATTCATGAGAAGTATCTATAATGTTGCAAGTTAACCACATCTTGTTGGAGGGTGACATGCCGAATCACCTTGTAAGGGGGTGATAAGCCTTGACCACCTTGTAGGGGTGTGATATGCTCGTACTACAATGTTTAGGGGTATGTACCTCAATCACCTTATCGGGGGGTGATATGCCCATGCTACCATGTTGATAGGTATATACCTCAATCACCTTGTCGAGGGGGGTGGGGTGGCATGCCTATACTACCATGTTTAGGGGTATGTAGCTCTATCACCTTGTTGGGTGGTGACATGCCCTACTACCACGTTGAGGGGTATGTAACTCAATCACCTTATTGGGGAGTTATATGCCCGTACTACCATGTTGAGGGGTATGTACCTTGTCCACCTTGTCAGAGGGTGACATGCCCATACTAGCATGTCGAGGGGTATGTACCTCAATCACCTTCCAAGGGGGTGACATGCCTTGGATTCCAAATGATAGTTTGCTTGGTCTATGATGAACATGGTCTTTTCCTACACATGTATTTTATATTGCAAGGTTATTTGATTTACAAGCATGTTTTACTTCAAGCATTGATCATGCATGCCATATTGATATAATACTCTCTCTTGCTTATGGTATGCATTTTGACTAAGTTGTCTATGTCTTGTTGCATTGAATCCTACATAGTACATTCAAACGTACTAATGCATACTCTATGGCTACATGATGTTACCAGGTAGGAACCGGAGCTCCTCATGATCATCCTCTATATGGCTAGTTGTAAGATCTTAAAGATAAGCTTTGGTGACTCCTTAAGTTAGGCGACACTAGCTATGCTACTCTTGCTTTGTTTACTCTTTACGTTGAACTCT
This sequence comes from Solanum sejunctum, assembly GCA_025642045.1. Classification (NCBI taxonomy): domain Eukaryota; kingdom Viridiplantae; phylum Streptophyta; class Magnoliopsida; order Solanales; family Solanaceae; genus Solanum; species Solanum sejunctum. Next base: position 16,114 of record JAOTQJ010144556.1, on the reverse strand, counting down.
TGATACTATGAGGGTGAGCCTAGAAAGTGTCTTGACCCCCGCTGAAAACTATATTTAGAGGTGTTGTTGGAACAAGTGGTCTTGCATCATGCTAAACTTCGTATCAGTGCACTAGGTTATTAATGGACCTCGGAATCCAACACACCGCATTGATTAGAATCTTGTTCATGGTTGTGAAATACACCACAACTATAAGTAAGAGGCTATGAGGAATTTTAGGAAATGTTTCCCATCTTCATGGTCTATGTCATGCGTTAGGAGTAACGTAAGATTTTTCCTCTCTTAATGATCTTTACTAATCTAGATCATGCCTATTCCAAGAGGACTACTAAGGAGAGCTTGTTCACCCGAGGAGCAAACAGACCCTCCCACTCCTCAAGCTCCTCAAGATGGGGGAGTGGCTCATGAAGAGTTCCAGGATGCTATTACAATGCTAGCCCATGCCATGACTAATCAAATCAACTAAGGGGCCTAAAACTCTTATGCTCCTACACTGACCTCAAGGGTGAGGGACTTTACTAGAATGAATCCACCGGAGTTCCACAGGTCTAAGGTGGATGAGGATCCTCAAGAATTCATTGATGAGGTATATAAAGTGTTGTCTATTATGGTGTGAGGTCAGAGGAGAAAGCAGAGTTGGCAGCCTACCAACTCAAAGAGGTGGCCCAAATTTGGTTTTAATGGAAATTGGAGAAGGGGAATGGTGAAGCTATGCTTTCGGAAGAGTTCAAGGTGGCATTTCTCAACCAATTCTCCCCTTTTGAGCTAAGGGAGACCAAAATAATTGAATTTATGAATCTAAAGCAAGGGCCGAAGAGTGTGAAGGAGTAATGACGAGTGTTGTGCCACCATATTGATAGGTGATATGAATTTGTCCCACATCATGACTTATGCAAAACAACTAGAGAGGGAAAAGTTTAGAAAGAGGAGGAGTAATGAGGCCAAGAGGGCCCGTTTTGAAGGTGGATTCCAAAATCCTAAGGGTGGTCAATTTTCTCAAGGCCACAAGTTCCAAGGCCAAAGTTCTTATAATGCTCCTAATAGAAGGTTTGTTAATGATAATCAAAGATTCCAAGGTAGAGGTGATATGATGCCTAAACCCATTTGCCAAAGATGTGTTAAGAACCATAATGACCCATGTATGAGAAACTCAGATGCTTGCTTCAATTGTGGTGAAATGGGTCATAAGGTGATTAATGGTCCACATGCACAAAATAAGGTAGAGATGTCATCCACAAGGCCAAGGTGCAAATGCAGGTCCTAAAGGAAGGGGAGGCTAACAAAGGGGTGCTCCAAGGCAAAATCGATTCTATATCTTCAAGGGAGGCAAGGGGTAGATGAGGTGCTCGATATCGTCACTGGTATGTTAAAAGTTTTTGATTTTGATGTGTATTCATTGATAGACCCAGGTGCCACTCTTTCTTTTATTACTCCTTTTGTTGTCAAAAAGCTTCATGTTAATGTCGAATTATTGTGTGAGCCATATGAAGTTTCTACCCCTGTTGGTGAGTACATTGTTGCTAAAAGAGTCTATAGAAATTGCCCCTGTTCATTTTGCATAAAATCTTGCCTTGTGATTTATTTGAGTTAGATATGGTGGATTTGGATATCATTTTTGGGATGGATTGGTTGCATGTATATTATGCTTCTATTGATTGTACAATGCGTAGGGTTAAATTCCAATTTCCTAATGAGCCCATCCTTGAGTAAGAAAGTTGTGATGTGGTGGTGTTAGGGGTAGATTCATTTCTTATCTTAAAGCACAAAAGTTGATTTCTAAGGGTTGTCTCTATCATCTTGTAAGGGTTAGGGATATTGAATCCAAGGTCCTTCCTATAGAGTCGGTTCCAGTAGTTAATGAGTTCCTTAATATTTCTCTTGATGAGCTTCCCGATGTTCCTCTCGAGAAAGACATAGATTTTAGTATAGACCTTCTTCCCGATACTCAACCTATTTCTATTTCCCCTTACTGTATAGCCCCAGCGGAGTTAAAGGAGTTGAAGGAGCAATTGAGGGATTTGTTGGGGAAGGGTTTCATAAGGCCTAGTCAATCATCTTGGGGTGCACTGGTATTGTTTGTGAAAAAGAAGGATGGTACTCTTAGAATGTGCATTGATTACCGACAACCTAATATGGTTGCCATCATGAATAAGTACCCTTTACCAAGGATTGATGACCTTTTTGATCAACTTCAAGGGGCTAGTCACTTCTCTAAGATTGATCTTTGATCCGAATACCACCAAGTTAAATTGAGGGAGTGTGACATTCCCAAGATGACTTTCTGGACAGGGTATGGGCTCTTTGAGTTTGTGGATTTTGAGTTGACTAATGCACCAACTATATTCATGGATTTTATGAATAAGGTTTCTAAATCCTACCTTAACTTGTTTATGGTTGTTTTTATTGATGATATCTTGATCTTTCCCATAGTGAGGAGGAGCATATGAGTCACTTGAGAGTGGTATTGCAAATATTGGAAGAGGAAAAGTTGCATGCTAAGTATGAAAAATGTGAGTTTTTATTGAGAGAAGTTGCTTTCTTAGGCATGTTGTGTGGGGGGATGGCATTATGGTAGATCCTAAGAAAATGGAGGTGATTAGAAATTGGCCTAGACCTTTGACTCCATTAGACATTAGACATTTCTTGGGTTTCGTATAGGAGATCTGTAAATGATTTATCTTCTATTGCTTCTCCCATGACTAGGTCGGCCCAAAAGAAGGCAAAATACACATGGATCGATGAGTGTGAAAAGGGTTTCTGAACTTTGAAATATAAGCTTGTCTTCGCTCCTATCTTGTCTCTACCAGAAGGGTTGGAGGGTTTATTGTGTATTGTGATGCCTCAAGAATTGGTTTGGGCTGTGTTTTGATGCAAAGTGGTAAGGTGATAGCATACGCCTCTAGACAACTTAAGGTGCATGAGAAGAATTGTCCTACCCATGATCTTGAATTGGCGATCATGGTATTTGCTTTGAAAATTTGGCGTCACTATTTGTATGGGGTCATATTGATGTGTTTACAGATCATAAGATTCTTCAATATGTGTTTACCTAAAAAGATCATAACTTGAGACAAAGAAGGTGGTTAGAGCTCCTTAAAGATTATGATATGAGTGTGCATTATCACCCGGACAAAGCTAATATTGTGGTCGATGCTCTAAGTAGGGTGTCTATGGATAGTCTATATCATGTTGATGATAGTGGCAATGAGGTGGCTAGAGAGGTCCATTTGTTGGCTAAATTGGGGATTAGGTTGGATGAAGTTGATTATGGTAGTATAGTGGTTGTTGTTGGTTCTAAATCCTCCTTGATCGAAGAAGTGAAGGCAAAGAAAGATCTTGACCCTGCCTTTATTAGTATTGAAGGCCTTGGTGAGAGATGGTAAAGTGGAGGTTTTCTCCCAAGAGGGAGAAGGTGCCCTTAAGTACCGAGATAAATTATGTGTAACTAGTGTTGATGACTTGAGAAAGAAGATTTTAGATGAGGCTCATAATTCACCCTTGTTCTACAAAGATGTATAGAGATTTGAGGGAAGTGTATTGGTGGGGTGGTATGAAGAAAGATATTGCAAGGTTTGTATCCGGATGTCAAAATTGCCAACAAGTGAAAGCTGAACATCAAAGGCCATGAAATGACCCCAAAAAGTGCCTCGAAAGTGTCCATAATCATAATTTCCATGTATCTTAAAATTCATGCATGATATCAAAAATCCAACTTTGTATTCTTAATCAAGGGGAAATATTGAGTGGGAAATAGGCACAACTCGAATTTTAGAACACCTGTAGCAAAAAACATATTATTCCAATTTTGCAATTCCAATAGGGGTACACGTTTGCTCCGCGATGCAGAGCCAAATGTGTTATTTTGTGCCAGTTTTCCTACTTTGGTCCAAGGCCTTCGAATCTTGAGTCTAAGCCTTCCTATGCGCAGGAACACCTACACTCAGTCATATTTCAACTCCATAGCATACAAGGCATTCCCTAATACCCTCTCTAACACTTAGACAAATATTTTACCCAAATTCTAGTGTCTTAATCTCATTCTGGATCTAAATATTTCATTCAAGCTTCAAGTTCATAATCAAATCTTTATCAAGAAAATCTCCAAAGTTGAGGTATGGTTTCAACCATTATCCATTTTCACCCATGGTGCCTAACCTTCCTGAAACAACCTCAAAAAGTGCCAAAAATGTGCCTTGAAAGTGCTTGAAATCATAATTTATATATATCTCAAAATCCGTGCATGATGTCAAAAATCTGATTTCATATTCTTGATCACGGGGCAAAATTAAGTGGGCAATGGGTCTAACCCCAATTTAAGAGCAACTGTATCAAAATTTAATTTCCCAAAAATTTGATTTCCATAATCGATCCATGTTGGTACTGCGACAAAAATGCCCTCCACATTGGGTCTACGATGCAGACCATATGTGAACCTATGTTATTTTATTTCCAGCTTTTTCCAGTTCAGTCCTAGGATTTTGGGTCTTGGGCCTAAGCCTTCCCAAGCATAAAAATACCTAGACATAGACATATTTCAACACCATATCATACAAGATATTCTCTAATACTCTCTCAAACACTTATAAAAATATTTCACTCAAAATTCAAGAGCCAAAACTCATTCCGGATCTTAAGGATTTCACTCAAGCTTCAAGTCTCCATTTCCAATCCACATCAAGGAATTCTCCAAAGCTAAGGTAGATGGGATTCAACCATTAGGTCTTTTCACCCATGGTGCCCAATTTTTTTTTTATATAAAACTCATGTTTCAAAGTTGATTTACTTATGGGTCATATTTTCTATGAATTTGACTATGAACTATATTGGGGTTTCATAAAAGTATGGCTATTTAAACATGTTTTGAGCCATGAATCTTTGATCTATCTTGGGATTTGATGAAGGATTTTGATGTATATTGCATGAGCGTATTACCAAGTATTGGTGGGTGCTTTTAGTTGAATTTACTTGCATGATTTCACTCTTGAATTGCATGATTTATACTAGCATTACACACTCTCCAAGTGTTTGATAAAATGTCCTATTAATACTTCTTGATTTGTTGAAGGCCTAATGCATAGTATATGAGTTAAATGTCTTTATGATGATTTAAGAGATGTGTATATGTGTTGATTTCATGAATGGCATCTATGGTGTTGGAAGTTGATCAATTGCCTTGCTCGGGAGGTAGTAGGCCTATGCAATAATGTTGGGGGGGAGGTGTACCTCAATTGACTCACTCGTGAGGTAGTAGGCCCATGCAACTATGTTGGGGGTTTGAACCTCAATTGCCTTCTTGGGAGGTAGTAGGACCGTGCAACTATGTTGGGGGTTTGTACCTTATTCACCTCGCTCGAGGGGTGGTAGGCCTGTGCAACCACATTGGGGGGTTCAGTTGCCTGGCCAAGGAGTTGCTAGACCTTGGTTACTGAGGATGGTCTCTTCCTAAACATGTAAAATATTCTATGTAAACATGTTTTACTACAAGTATCATACATGCATGCCATATTGCTATATGCTTATTTATTGCCTAAAGATGCATTTCAATTATGTTGCCTATCTCTTGTTGAATTGTACCCTACATACTGAGTACATTGAAACATACTATCACATATACTATGCCTACATGATGTCACCATGTAGGAACAAGATCTCCACTTGATCCTCCTCCTCCTCCACATAGCTAGTACAATTTCTTTCAAAGCAAGTTGGTGATCCTCAACTTTGGGGACAATGTGTTTGATCTTATGCTATGTATAAAGACTCTCTTTCCTTTATTATATGTTTTTGACTATGAGGGTGAGCCAGTTGCTTGTCTTGTCCCCCGCTATATTTTATGTTTAGAGGTGTTGTTGGAACCATATGATGTGTTAATGCTATTCTATGGACTTATTATGGTTCTATGGTATCAAGGATGTCCCTAAGACCCATTTCCATTTTTACTATCTCTTATTATTATTTTATTGCTTTCAAGACCAAGGATATGTAATGATATGTTAAGAAGCTTGATTAGGATCCCTTCAGGTTGCCCATTCATCGTGTCACGTCTTGACCATAGGATTTGGTCGTGACAGACTTGGTATTAGAGCACTAGGTTGTTAATGGTTCTAAACATACAATACACCACGTTCATTATAGCCTTATTCATAGTTGTATTGGGAATCACATCTATGAGTAAGAGGCTATGAGACATTTTAGAAAATATTTCCCTTCTTCTTACTCTATGTCATGCTATAGAAGTTAAGGTAAGGTTCCCCCCTAATGATTGTTCTTTGCTATGCTAGATCATGCATAACTCAAGAGGAAGAAGAGACCACATACCCGAGGAATAACCGGCTCATGGAGAGCGCTGGGATGCTGTCACTTTACTAGCTCAAGTCATGGCTATCCAAGTCAACCAAGGGGCCCAAGCCTCTCATGCTCCTACTTTGGCATCTCGGGTGAGGGACTTTATGAGGATCAACCCACTAAAGTTCTATGGTCTAAAGTGGAGGAGGAACCTTAAGAATTTATTGATGAGGTGTACAAAGCGTTGGCTATCATGGGTGTGAGGTTAGAACAGAAGGCAGAATTGGTGGCTTACCAAATCAAATGGGTGGCCCAATATGGTACACTCAATGGAAAAAGGAGAAGGGGAACAATAATATGGTTCTATAGGAGGAGTTTTAGGTGACTTTTCTTATCCAGTTCTTTTCTCTTGAGCTTAGGAAGGCCAAAATGATGGAGTTGATGAATTTGAAGCAAGGATCTATGAGTGTGAGGGAGAATGTCCTCAAGTTCAACCAACTCTCTAAATGTGCTCCACACTTAGTTATCGACCCGAGGTCTAAGATGAATAAGTTTGTGATGGTTGTGTTTGATTTAGTGAGTGAAGAATGTCATACTGCCATGTTGATAGGTGACACAGACTTATCCCACCTTATGAATTATGCTGAATAATTGGAGGGGGAGAAGTTGAGAAATAGAAGGGGTAATGAGGCCAAGAGGGCCTGTTTTGATGGTAAGTTCCAAAATCTCAAAGGTGGCCAGTTTCTTCAAGGTCAAGGTCTTCTCATGCTCCTAATAGAAGGTTTGCCAATGACTATCCAAGGGACCCTGGTTATGGTGGTGTGGGGCCTAATGCTATGTGTCCAAAATATGGTAAGGGTCTTGGTGGCCCATGCGTAAGTGCTACTAATGCTTGTTATAGTTGTGGGGAAGTAGGCCACAAGATGATGGATTGCCCTCATAACCAGAACAAGGGTAATGATGTTCATCTACAAGGCCAGGGTGCAAATGCAGTTCTTCTGGAGAAAGGAGGCTAACATGGTGGTGCCCCAAGACACAATCGTTTTTATGCTCTTCAAGGGAGGCAAAGGGTAGATGAGGTGTCCGATATCATCACCTGTATGTTAAAAGTCTTTGATTTTGATGTATATGCATTAATAGACCCAGGTGCCACTCTTTATTTTGTTGCCAAAAAGTTTCATGTTGAGCCTGAATTATTATGTGAGTTTTAGATGTGTCTACTCCCATTGGTGCATCTATTATTTCTAGAAAGGTCTATAGAAATTGTCCCATTTGTAATTTGCATATAATATTGCTTTGTGATCTTGTTGAGTTGGATATGGTAGATTTTCATGTCATTCTTGGGATGGATTGGTTACATGCATATTACGCGTCTATTGATTATAGAACCCATAGGGTCAAATTCCAATTCTCAAATGAACCAGTCCTTGAGTGGGAGAGTTATGATGTGGTGGTCAAGGGTAGGTTTATCTCTTGCATTAAAGACCAAAAGTTGATCTCTAAGGGGTGACTCTATCATCTTGTGAGGGTTAGGAATGTTAAGTCCAAAGCCCTTCCTATAGAGTTGATTCTGGTGGTAAATGAATTCCTTGATGTCTTCCCAAATAACCTTTCTGGTGTTTCTCCCAAAAGGGAAATACACTTTGGTATACCCCTCCTCCCCGATACTGAACCCATTTCTATTTCCCCTTACCGTATTGCCTCGGCAGAGTTAAAGGAGTTGAAGGAACAATTGAGGGATTTGTTGGTGAAGGGTTTTATTAGGCCTAGCCAATTACCTTGGGTGCACCGGTGTTGTTTGTGAAGAAGAAGGATGGGTCCCTTAGAATGTGTATTGACTACCAACAACTTAATAGGGTCACCATCAAGAATAAGTATCCTCTACCAAGGATTGATGATTTGTTTGACCAACTTCAAGAGGCTAGTCACTTCTTTAAGATAGATCTTCGGTCTGGGTATCATAGGTGAGAGAGTGCAACATTCCCAAGACAGCCTTCCGAACTAGGTATAGGCATTATGAATTTGTGGTTATGTCTTTTGGGTTGACCAATGCACCTACTATCTTTATGGATCATATGAATAGGGTCTTTAAACCCTACCTTGATTTGTTTGTTGTGGTCTTCATTGATGATATCTTGGTTTACTCTCATAGTGAGGAGGAACATATGAGTCATTTGAGGGTAGTGTTGCGAAAATTGAGAGAAGAGAAATTGTATGCCAAGTATGAAAAATATGAGTTTTGTTGAAAGAGGTTGCCTTTCAAGGTCATGTAGTGTGGAAGGATGGTATTAAGATGGATCCTACAAAAATAGAAGTGATTAGAAATTGGCCTAGACCTTTGATCCTGTTGGATATTAGAAGTTTCTTATTCTTAATAGGTTACTATCGGAGAATTTTGAATGGGTTCTCTTCTATTGCTTCTCCTATGACTAAGTTGACCCAAAATAAAGCTAAGTTTGAGCGAACTAATGAGTGTGAAAAGAGTTTCCAAACCTTGATGGATAAACATGTGTCTGCTCCTATCTTGTCACTACTTCCGGGTTGGAAGGGTTTGTTGTGTATTGTGATGCCTCCCGAATTGGTTTGGATTGTGTTTTGATGCAAAATGGTAAGGTTATAGCCTATGCTTCTAGACAGGTCAAGATGCATGAAAAGAATTATCCTACTCATGATCTTAAATTGACTGCCGTGGTATTTGCTTTGAAAATTTAGAGTGCATGTTGATGTGTTCACCTATCATAAGAGTATCCAATATGTGTTCACTCAAAAGGATCTCAACTTGAGGCAACAAAGGTGGTTAGAGCTTCTTAAGGATTATGATATGAGTGTGTATTATCATCCCAGTAAAGCTAATATTATGGCCAATGCTTTGAGTAGGGTGTCTATGGGTAGCCTAGCTCATGTTGATGATGGGGGAAAAGAGGTAGCTAGAGAGGTCCATTGGTTGGCTAGATTGGAGGTTAGGTTGGAAGAGGTTAACAATGATGGTATTGTGGTTGTTAATGGTTCAAAGTCTTCCTTGGTTGATGAGGTAAACACAAAGCAAGATCTTGACCCCTCCTTGTTAGAATTGAAGGCCTTGGTGAGAGATGAAAAGGTGGAGGTTTTCTCCCAAGGGGGAGATGGTGCCCTTAGGTACGAAGGTAGGTTGTGTCTTATGTTGATGACTTGAGAGAGAAGATTCTTGATAAGGCTCATAAGTCTTCCTATTCAATTCACTCCGGTTTTACCAAGATATGTAGAAATTTGAGAGAGGTATTTTGGTGGGGAGATATGAAGAAGGACATTGCTAAATTTGTATTCGATTGTCATAGTTGCCAACAAGTCAAAGCCGAGCACCAAAGACCGGGTGGCCCAACCCAAGATATAAAGATTCCTACTTAGAAGTGGGAGGAAATTAACATGGACTTTGTGGTTGGGTTGCCTAAGACTAGAAAGGGTTTAGATTCTATTTGGGTTGTGGTTGATAGAATGACAAAGTTGGCTCATTTTCTACTGGTTAAGACTATATATGGTGCAGAATATTTATGCTAAATTGTACATTCATGAGTTAATGAGATTGCATGGGCTACCTTTGTCTATCATCTCGGATTATGGTACTCAATTCAATTTTCACTTTTGGAGGTCCTTCCGAAGAGGTCTTGGCAGTAAGGTAAAGCTTAGCACGACCTTCCACCCTCAAACTGATAGATAGGCTGGAACTATCTAATCTCTTGAGGATATGCTTAGAGCTTGTATTTTAGAGTTTAAGGGTATTTAGGATGATCATCTTCCATTGATTGAGTTTTCTTTTAATATTATCTATCGTTCTAGCATTGGTATGGCTCCTTTTGAGGCCCTCTATGGTAGGTGTTGTAGGTCATCGGTTGGTTGGTCGAAGTGGGAGAGATGGCATTGTTAGGTTTGGATCTGGTCATGGAGAGAAGGTAAGGTTGATTAGGAGAGGTTGAAAACAACCCAAAGTTGTCAAAAGTCCTATACCGATGTGAGGAGAAGGGAGCTTGAATTTAAAGTTGGTAATTGGGTCTATTTGAAGGTTTCACCCATGAAGGGTGTGGTTTGTTTTAGAAAGAAGGGTAAGTTGAGTCCAAGATATGTGGGCCCTTATAGGGTGTTGAGGAAGATTAGTAAGGTAGCCTATGAGTTAGAGTTGCCTAGTGAAATAGACTTGATTCATTTGGTCTTTCATGTATCCATGTTCTGGAAATGTGTGGACGACCCAAATGCTGTTGTTACATTGGATGTTGTGAGTGTTTTTGAAGACAACTTGACTTATGAAGAAGTTCCAATAGAGATCTTAGATAGACAAGTGAAGAGATTGAGGAACAAGGATGTGGCTTCCATTAAGGTCCTTTGGAGGAATCAACAAGTCAAAAGTGTCACATAGGAGTCCGAAGTGGACATGCAAAAGTGATATCCATATCTTTTCCATTCTACTCAAGCCTAAGGTACTAATTCTAGGTCTCCTATGCAATTTCATTTCTCATGTCTCAGCCCTATGTGTCTTATGCATGCATTCACGTTTATGTTGACAAGTTCATAGTGATTTTTATGCTTATGTTGAGATTTTAAATATGGCGTTTAAGTGCATTGTTGCATTCTTGTGGGGCTGATCTTTTCATGATTACTCTTCTTATATACGCTTCTTTGACATTCGGGAATGGATGTTCCCAAGGGGGAGATATTGAAACAACCCCAAAAGGTGCTAAAAATATGCCTTGGAAGTGCTCAAAATCATAATTTCTATATATCTAAAAATCCGTGCATGATATCAAAAATTCAAATTCATATTCTATATCGGGGGATAAAATTGAGTGTGAAATGGGTCTAACCCAGATTTTAGAGCAACCGTATAAAAATTTCAATTTCCCGAAAATTTGATTTTTAAAATCGATCTGCATTGGTACTACAATGCATAGCCATCACGGACCAGTATAAAAATGCCCTCCGCGTTGGCTCCGCGTCGTGGACCAGACGCGAACCTGTATTATTTTTTGTAAGTTTTTCCAGTTCGGTCTAAGGCTTTTGGGTCTTGGGCCTAAGCTTTCCCAGGTGTAAAAGTACTTGTATTTAGCCATATTTCAACACCATATCATATAAGACATTCCCCTATACTTGGTCAAACACTTAGACAAATATTCACCCAAAATTCAAGAGCCAAAACTCATTGTGGATCTTAAGGATTTTACTCAAGCTTCATGTCTCCATTTCCAATCCTCATCAAGAAATTCTTCAAAGCTAAGGTATGTGGATTTCAACCATTGGGTCCTTTCACCCATGGTACCCAAATTTCCTTTTTACATAAAACTCATGTTTCTAAGTTGATTTACTTATGGGTCTTACTTACTATGAATTTGACTATGAACTATGTTGGGGTTTCATAGAAGTGTGACTGTTTAAGCATGTTTTGAGCTATGAATCTTTGATCTGTCTTGAGATTTGATGAAGGATTTTGATGTATATTGCATGAGAGTAAGTACTACCAAGTGTTGGTGGGTAGTTTTACATTAAATTTACTTGCATGATTTCACTCTTGAATTGTATGAGTTTTTACTAGTGTTACAGACCTGCCAAGTGTTTGATAATATGTTTGGTTAATACTACTTGAGTTGTTGAAGGCCTAACGCATGGTATATGATTTAACTTACTTTATAATGATAAAAGAGATGTGTATATGTGTTGATTTCATGAATGGCATCTATAGTTTTGGAAGTTGATCAATTGCCTCGCTTGGGAGGTAGTTGGCCTGTGCGTCCATGTTAGGGGGTTTGTACCTCATCCTCCTCGCTCGAGGGATGGTACGCCCATGCAACCACATTTGGGGATTTATACTTTAGTCGCCCCGCTTAGGAGGTGGTAGGCCTTGGTTACTTAGGATGGTCTCTTCCTACACATGTAAAATTTTCTATGTTAGCATGTTTTACTACAAGCATCATACATGCTTGCCACATTGCTATATGCTCATTTATTGCCTAAAGATGCATTTTGATTATGTTGCCTATCTCTTGTTGCTGTGCAATCTATATACTTAGTACATTCAAATGTACTAATGCATACTCTCCTACATGATCTTACCATGTAGGAATCGGAGCTCCACTTGATCATTCTCCTCCTCCACATGGATAGTACAATTTCTTTCAATCTATGTTGGTGAGTCCTCAACTTCGAGGATGATGTCTTTGATCTTATGCTATGTATAAATACTCTCTTTCTTTTATTGTATGCTTTTGACTATGAGGGTGAGCCAGTTTCTTGTCTTGGCCCCCGCTAAGTTCTATATTTAGAGGTATTGTTGGAACCTTGTGATGTATTAATGCTACTCTATGGGCTTGTTATGTTTCTATGGTATCAAAGATGTCCCTTAGACCCATGTTATATTTTTACTATCTTTTATTATTGTTTTATTGCTTCTGTGACCAAGGATGTGTAATGATATGTTAAGAGGCTTGATTGGGTCCCTTTGGGTTCCCCATTCGCCGTGTCACATCTAGGCCCTAGGCTTGGGTCGTGACACTTCTTTTTTACATAAATTGCACGATTCCAAGTGATTTTACTTATGGGTATCTCTTACTATGAAAGTTAAATATAAACTATGTTGGGGTTTCATAAAATGTGACTATTTAAGCATATTTTGGGCTATGAATCTATGATCCATTACTTGATAAGGGGTTTTGATATATCTTGTATAAGGGTATTACCAAGTGTTAGTGGGTGGTTTTACACTAATTTATTTCACGTGATTTCACTCTTGGATTGCATACTAGCATTATACAACTGCCAAGTGTTTGATAAAATGTTCAGTTAATGTTTCTTGAGTTGTTGAATGTCTAATGCATGGAATATGAGTTAAGTGACTTTATGATGATGAAATGAATATATATATGGGTTGATTTCATGAATAATATCTATAGTGTTGCAAGTTCACCATGCCTCGTTCGGGGGGTAGTAGGCTCGAACTACCATGTTCTAGGGTGTATACCTCAATTGCCTCGCTCGGGGGGTAATAGGCCTGTACTAGCATATTAGAGGTATGGAGGTAATAGGTCCATGATACCATGTTAGGGGTTATATACCTGAATCGCCTCACTCGGGGGGTGGTAGGCCCGTGCTACCATGTTGGGGGTATGTACTTCATTTGCCTCGCCAAGGTGGTGCAAGGCCTTGGATTCTATAATGATGGTCTCTTCCAACACATGTAATATGTTCTGTATAAGCATGTTTTACTTCAAGCATCATTCATGCATATCGTATTGCTATGCTCATTTATTGCCTAATTATGTATTTTGATTATGTGACATATCTTATGTTTCATTGTATCCTACATACTTAGTACATTCAAACATACTAATGCATACCCTATGCCTACATGATATTACCATGTAGGAACCAAAGCTCCACTTGATCATCTTCCTCCTCCATGTTGCTAGTACTATCTTACGAAGCAATTTTAGTGAGTCTTCAACTCTGAGGATGACATCTTTTGATCTTATGTTAGGCCAAGACTCTCTTTCTTTTATTGTATACTTTTGACTATGAGGGTGAGCCTATAAAGTTGTTTGGTCCCCACTCAATTCTTAGTGAAGAGCTGTTGTTGGATAAATAATGTAAATATGCTTTGAACTATGTTTTCTCTTGACTCTTGGATATTTTGCTATGAAAGACTTTTCTTCTTAGTCCCTTATACTTATCTTATGCTCTTTGTTGTTGTTCAAATGCTTCTACTACCAAGGATGTGTAATGATATGCTAAGAGGCTTGTTTAGGGTCCCTTCGGCTTTCCCGTTTGTCATATCACGTCTAGGCCCTAGGCTTGGGTCATGATAGGCTGGGTGGCCTAGCCCAAGATATAGAGATTCCTACTTGGAAATAGGAGTAAATCAACATGGATTTTGTGGTTGGGTTGCCTAAGACTAGAAGGCATTTTGATTCTATTTATGTTGTGGTTGATAGAATGACAAAGTCAACTTATTTCCTACTGGTCAAAACTACTTATGGTACCAAAGATTATGCCAAATAATACATTCATGAGTTGATTAGATTGCATGCGGTGACTTTGTCTATAATTTCAGATCGTGGTGCTCAATTCACTTCTCACTTTGGGAGGTCTTTCCAAAGAGGTCTTAGTACCAAGGTAAAGCTTAGCATGACCTTTCACCCTCAAATGGATGGCCAAGCCGAGAGAACTATCCAAACTCTTGAGGATATACCTAGAGCTTGTGTTATGGAGTTCAAGGGTAGTTGGGATAATCATCTTCCACTCATTGAATTTTCTTACAACAATAGTTACCACTCAAGCATTTGTATGGCTCCTTTTGAGGCTCTTTATAGTAGGCATTGTAGATCAATGGTTGGGTGGTTTGAAGTGGCGGAGATGGCTTTGCTAGGTCTGTATTTTGTCATGGAGGCCTTGGAGAAGGTGAGGTTGATAAAGGAGAGATTGAAACCAACCCAAAGTAGACAAAAGTCCTATCCTGATGTGACGAGAAGGGATCTTTAGACAAAAGTCCTATCCTGATGTGAGGAAAAGGGATCTTGAATTTAAGGTTGGTGATTGGGTCTATTTGAAGGTCTCACCCATGAATGGTGTGGTTCAATTTGGCAAGAAGGGTAAATTGAGCCCAAGGTTTGTAGGTCCCTATAGAGTATTGAGGAGGATTGGTAAGGTCGCCTATGAGTTGGAGTTGCCCATTGATATGAAATGATTCATCCGATTTTTCATGTATCTATGTTGAGAAAGTGTAAGGGTGACCCAAGTGCTATTGCACCTTTGGATGTTGTGGGTGTGATAGAAGATAATTTGACTTATGAGGAGGTTCCGGTAGAAATTTTAGATAGACAAGTGAAAAGGTTGAGAAACAAGGATGTAGCTTCCATCAAGGTTCATTGGAGAAACTAACAAGTTGAAAGTGCCACATAGGAAGCCGAGGCAAATATGCAAAATCGTTATCCATATCTATTCCACTCTACTCAATCCTAAGGTACTAACTTAAGTCCCCTATGTTATTTCAAGTCTTATGTTTCGGCCTTTATGTCATTTTGCATGCATTCATGTTCATGATTGATAAGTTTATGGTGATTTTTGCCATTCATGTTGAGATTTTTGAAATGATATTTAAATGCATTTGTTGCATCCATGTTGGGCTGAAATCTTCATGATTACTTCTCTTATGTACATTTCTTTGATATTCAAGGCCGAATGTTCCCAAGGGGAAGATATAGAAACACCCCCAAAATGCCCCAAAAATGTGCTTCGAAAATATCCATAATCATAATTTCTGTATATCTCAAAATCATTACGTGATATCAAAAATTCAACTTTGTATTCTTGATTAGTGGCAGAAATGAGTATAACCCCAATTTTAAAGGACCCGTAGTGAAACTTCATTTTCGACAACTTTGGAATTTCCAGATAGCATTTGTGTTGGCTTTGCGACGCGGACCCATCGCAGAGCAGTGTTATCACTTCCTTAATTTTTCAGTTTAAGTCTAACATATTAGGGACTTGGCCCCATGCTCCTTTTATAAGTAGAAATACCTATACTTAGCCATTCTCAACTCCACATCACTCAAGACACTCTTAAAACCCTCTCTAACACTTAACCAAATATTTCATCCAAATTCAAGTGTCTCAAGCTTAATTCTGGATCTCAAGAAATTCATTCAAGCTTCAAGTTCTCATTCAAATCTACATCAAGGAAATCCCTAAATTTGAGGTATTTGGGTTTCAACCATTGGGTCCAAGTGATAGTTTGCTTGGTCTATGATGAACATGGTCTTTTCTTATACATGTATTCTATATTTGCAAGGTTATATGATTTACAAGCATGTTT
>JAOTQJ010144538.1:0-35401 GCA_025642045.1 Solanum sejunctum | reverse complement strand
TGGGGGTTTACGTTGGGCGTTGGAGTGATGTATTATAGTTCTTGGAGTATATAGGAAGGCTTGAATATAGTAGATATGCACCTATATTTATTTTGCCCTATTTTATAAAAGTTGTGCCGTAATAGCATTTTGTAGTGTTTTTTTATGTTGTGATGGCATTGGAGAGGAATTATTGATGTTGTAGGTTGTTGTTGTTGTTGTTGATTATCTGAGCCGAGTTGAATTCTCAGAGTGACGTATTTTAAGTGGAGATGCTGCCAAAAGTTTTATAAAATTTGGAACAAAAGTTAGGATTTAAGACCCAATATGGATGTTAATCATTGGCATTATTGTAATTTGTGTAGATGTTGGACATTCGAAAGCATAAATTGGATTGGTCTTGCATTGGAATTAGTTGGAGAAAGAAATCGAGGTATGTAAAGATTCCTATCTCTTGGAATGAATTAGTTGAGCTTGGTCAACATCATATGTTTGAAAATCCCTTTTCCATCATAATTTGGGTCCAAATATATCCTATGTTCGCTCCTTATTTTATAAAAATGTGTTTATATCTTAACTCTTGGGTATGTAGAGCTCTCAAGATGTAAAAAGTGTGAATGGTTGAGTATGTTGAAAGAATGTATTTTGTTAGAGGGTGTAAATGCCCGTAACGTTCGACGAAAAGCCTAAATGGGATCTATGTTCATTCCTTGCCACCTTTATGCTAAATTTACTTCATCCTTAACTTATGACACTTAGAATCCATGAATGGTGTTCGTTAGACCGAAAGTTAAATAGTTGGAAAACTATAGGTTCAAATTATTCTGGAATTACTAACGCGTACAACTTTCTATAGAAATTCTAAATCACTTTAAAAATAGTTTTGAGGCCTATTCTAGTAATGTGCATAATGGGGAGTAAGTTAGTTCCTTTGAAAGCACATTTATGTGTAAATTCGAGCAACCTTAACAAAATTCATAAATGAATGATTTCTTGATTTCAAAAAATAATATATATGAATATTTTGTATATTACTACGCTTATGAAACTAGTTTTTATGCATGTAATTCTCACGACTCTATTCGTGCCATTATGGTATCGTTTCCTGGTTTCCAGGCCAGTTATTATCGTGCGTATATATCACTATATGTATATATGTATATATATTCCAAAGTAGGTCAGTTACGGTGGGTCGATTTGCCCATGGGCCGGCTTTGCTTAGTTTAGAGACATAAGGAGCTGGGCTTGGGATGTGTTGGCATCATGACGTGTGGTTATTGGGCCTTGTTCTCCCTGGCTCACGTGAGTGCTTGGCCGTTGTTCGCCTTGGCCCATTTATTGGGCATGATGACCTCTACGCATTACGATATGTGATTACTTGGTCACTGTTCACCTCGGCTCACTTATTTTGCTTGATGACCTCTACACATTACGATACCTGAGTGATTGGCTGTTGTTCACCTCGGCTTACCTATCCTATGATGTGATTGCTAGGTCGCTGTTCGCCTTGGCTCACTTATGCTACAATTGGGACTTGTATTGGAGATTTTGGAGATTTGAAATTTCTGGTGTTATGCTGTGGTATGGTGCGAGTTTGGAGGTCGCCATCATTTCGGTCTGGTATGTATTACTTTGATATTTTAAATGAAGAGTTATTTTGATGTTTGCATGCAAGTTTCACTCATATATTTTTATTGGGATTAGTACTCTCATTTATATTTCATACTTTTTGCTTTACATATAGGTACGTATTTCATACTAACCCCCTTCCTTCGGGATCTGCGTTTTATGCCTGCAGGTACTGACGTACAGGCTAGAGAGCCACCCTCTTAGGATCTCTGTCTACCGTTGAAGTGCTCCCTTTGCCTCAGGAGCAGATTTTTGGTATATATATGTACACTTATTTTCTATATTTTGCATTTATGTATATTCGAGAGTATGACGGGGCCCTATCCCATCCTATGATTCAGTTCGTATGTGTAGAGGCCTGTGAATACATGTGGGTATGGGATATTATTTGTGGTATGACTACATATGTATGATACATTTGTTGGACGGTTCTACCGCAGCGATGACCTTGTCAGCCCACATATATATATGTGTATTGATGTTTGCTGTATGCTGAGGTTGCTGTTTGTGGGTATGGTTAGTCAGTAAAACAGAGGAAACTCTGCCGAAATTTTAATAAATTCCTTAGCTATTATAGTTAGAAATCCAGTTTAGTATTTGTCTGGGTGCCCAATCGGCACTAATCATGGTCCCTGGGTCGGGTCGTGACAACAATACTATATGCTTATAATTTAATAAAATTTTTGTGTAAAAAATTGAGTCTATACCACTCAATATAGTAGAAAATTCGGAGAAATTAGAATCCTACTATGAAAATTAAATTTATATTAATAAATGATATAAATTATTAGGATCATTTCTCAAGTGAATTTTGTGGCTAATATATGAAATGAAAAATTAGGTGTCAGACTTTGATGTTATTTAATACATTTTATGAACTAAAATTCTTGTGTTCTACACCCAAATGGGAGAAGAAGAAATATTTATATATGTTGGTGATTCTAGAACTACTCAAGTTCTCAGAATGAAAAATTCTTCTTAAAATTCCACATCTTTAGTTGGCATTATCTGAGGTGGTACATGATATATATAAATGTTAATGCACATTAATTCTTGTGAAATTTATGAGAAAAGATTGAACGAATGTTTTATTCGAGTTTAATATTGAATTAACAAATGTTGTTATGGGTGATGAGTATTTTAAGCTTGATTTATTTGTGGTTAATATTTTTTCAGGATAAAAATGCTAGTACATATGTTTACTTAATTGATTGAGATAATTTTTGGTGTGTTTTAGTCTATTTAGTAAATATGAATTTCATATCTTCTAAATTCATATATTTAAATTTATTATTTTAATATAAGATTAATGTACCTTTGGTATTTTTGTTATGTTTGAATTCCTTTCTAACATTATTTTTTGAAACATGTTATTGAACTTAATTTTGTAAAGTACATTTGCTTGAGAATGTAAGAAATAATATTGTTACTTGAATAGTCTTAATTGTGATCTTTATTATAATGTAGAGGTTCCATCTTTTCAAAAGATTAGAGGTAACAAATATTTGTGTGTCACATTTATAGATATCTCTAGATATGTGATTGATGTGTTTGTTGATAAATTAAATTTCAATATATATTTTAAATATAAATTTGTTTGTTAACATATTAATTTGAAAAACTTATAAATTATGAAAAAGCTATTCCCCCATATTAAAATTTTTGAAAGTGTAGGGGTATTTTGCAAGTATAGGGGTGTCTTCTGGTTGTTATACATGATCTTTACTAAAGAAAAGTAGGATCTAAAATATTTACTGTATGCTAATTTAATATTAATATATATTTGTGGTAATTCATTGTGATGTAATTGAATGCAACATTATAATAATTTGATTTTGTTGAAAATATTATTTCTTGTATGGAGTGGTCATATTTATCACACTAGTATTGTTGAAAATAATTTTGGGAATGATAGTTTCAAAGAGAATAAAAATGGTGACAAGTGCTACAAATGGTGTTGTTTCTATTTTGAAAAGAAATGACGTTATTTATATTTTGAAAAAGAAGTGATAAATGATAATGAAAGGTACCATAAGTATAGTACCTAATTAATTGAATATTTGATTGGCCCTAAGTTTGGGTCATGACAAAGGGGCTTGCTCTGATACCATGTAGGGCGTCGAGGAGGTGAGCGGGTGCCAAGAGGACACCATGGACATGACAGGTGGGATCGGGAAACCGGTGGCTCGGATAAGTTACCGTAGGTATGGGACCATATTCCATGCAAGATCACCTGAGGCACCACTACCACAAATTTTCAGCATTCACATCTATAATAGGCGGCACACCATCCCAAGTTCGCTGGGTTTCTGAGCATAGTAACAACCTTATCGACCAAGCAGTAAACCACAGGGCAGGTTTTTTGACTTTTTTGGGCTTTCCATATGGGCTTTGAGTGGCTCTCCCTGGCCTATAATGCCCTTTCAACTTAGCCATCCGTAAGTCTCTTTACGGTCGTACTGGTTTACCTGGCTTGGTTCTGTTTCCAAATGCTATTGTACGCACAACTAGCAGTGTAAGGGCAAGCATTAACTGTTATAGTAGTGCCTACTTGATATTGTGTAACCACTTGAGTCATCGGTTTACCAATGGACAGAGCTTGCCAGAGTATCACCTTAGACCCCTCCCTACTCCTCTCAGACTATGAGTTCGGACAACCCATCTCTCTCCAGAGAGAAGAACAAGAGAAAGTTTAGCCAAACAATCATATTATTCAGATATAAAGTGTATTTACAATAGTGTAGTAACTTTGAGAGAATTTCCTAAGGATATTTCCCTTAGACTCTAGACTAGACTCTAGACTAAGGACTTGTCTTAAACTTTCTATGATTTTGTGTTTGGAGAAGGTTCGCCTTACAAACTGACTCCAAAGTAAAAAAAAACATTATCACACATGGAACATCATTTTAGTAATGGACGGGCCTACCTTATTCTAAAATTAGTTAAAAATAGTAAGTCTTGTCAAGACAAACTATCTTTATCTAATTTATTCAAACTAGGGCCCACCTAACATGTGAATAGAGCCTACTGACACAAAATATAAAAACAAAAGCATAATGTTGACATGTAACAGCATGTGCAAGCTGGTAAGTCAACAACTTGTATGCGGCGGCAAGCAGGTGTGTAAGCTACTTGTAAACATCTGGTAAGCTAGTGGGTAAGCTACTTGTTGGCCGCATGCAAGCAGGTGGTAACCTACAGGTATCAATACTTAGTAATGAAGAATTAAGGCTGGCTTATGGAAAAAGTTTGTGGTTTTCTTAGTGGCAAAGGATTACGACTGTCTTAGGGACAAAGTTTGGATAAGCTTGGTAACAAAGGATTGAGGCTTACTTGGTGAGGAAGCTTTGGGGTAAACTTGGTGGGAGGAGGCTGAGGTAATTTTGGCATTTAATTTATATGAGTGGTAACTACTAGTGGAGGTGGTAATTTTTTTACAGTGAAACTTGCCCATGTCATCAAATAGCATCGAACTATTCAAAGGTTGAATGTGTCGCCGGGTTGTATGAGTATCCTTCTTCCATCCAGCAATCGATGTTGTGTTTCTTCTTGCTCAACTCTCTATTCTCAAGTCCTTTTCTTAGTGATCGAGTAAAATACTTATTCTTGACCATAGGTCTTGTAGTATTATGATTCCATTTCTGTGATTTTAGCCTTATGCTTGTATGGTTTATTGTTGGTGTCTCCTGACTTTCGTCTGACCTAGTCGTTAACCTTTTTGAAAAAGTCTTTGCTCATTACAAGAACTCTGCTATCATATTTTCCTTTCCTTTGAAGTGCTTCACCTAGAATTTATAAGGAGAGAACCATCATGCCCATCGAAGGATCTAAGGATTAAGAATAATCTTCAGATTTAGCTGGATCATCTTCGAAAAGGATATCCTGTCTATCTCTTTAAGAAATTCTGTATGGATCAGAAAGAAGTTAAACTTCTTAATGCCATTTTTAATGGCAAGAATTTCCTTGAAGGTGGAATGATAGTGTTGTTCTATATCCTTGAATATCCCACTGGGGGTAACCATATATTTTGCGATAACCATCCTTTTCCTCTAGGAAGATAGCACTCCAATATTCATTGCTCGCATCCATCGGTAAGATCTTCAAGCCATCCAAAGGAATCTTAAGGGTCTTAACCTCCACAGATATGTTATTAATATGGCGTACTACATCATCCTGCTCCTTTCCACAAATTATAGAATTCCTCTTCAGCATCTTGGTAAGTGGAGTAATAGATGTTGAGACATTACGAATAAGTCTCAGACGTAATTAATCACACCTAGGAACTGTTGGATTTGCTTGATCGTCATGTTGGTATGGAGAAACTTGAGCAATTCCTGGCAGATATGTGGCCCTGGATGGTATGCTCTATTTCAAAAATGCATTCTTAAGAAGTCTATTTCATTCTTCATAAGAATCATCTTCTTCGCGGAGAGAAAAATGCCATACTTCTTCACTAATTCATGGAATTGGCAGAGAAGGGCATAGTGTTCCTTAGCAGTGTCACTAAATAGTAGGATATCATCGATATAGACTAGTGATATATGGAGGATGAGCTGGAAGATTCAGATCATAGCCTTTTGGAAAAGTGAAGGTGCTGGTTTGATCCTAAACAACATGATCTTCCACTAGTAATGGTGTTCGTGTATGCAGAAGCTAGTCTTGGGCTTATCCTCAGGGTGTATGCCCAGTTGTCAAAATCTGGACTTGAGACCAAACTTGGAGAAGTAGGTGGATTTGTCGAGTTGCGAGAACAAGGTCATCTTGTTTGGGATCGAGAACTTATCATCCAGTAGAAAGTGGTTGAGCGACTAATAATTGATAACTAGCATGAGCTTCCCTTTTATCTTTTTGGCTCGTTTGTTTGCATACAATGCATCACAAGCCAATATGAATGGTTTGTTCTGACAAGATTTTAGTAGTTCACATTCCTTCTTGACAAGTTGGAGATATTTTGGGTTCATGCCTGAGTGACTTTCCTTTGTTGGATTGATGTTCTCATTCATCTTAAATATTAGCCTGATGAAGAATTCTTCATTCAACAACAATGGTTTGGCATGCTTTCTCATAAACTCCTTATGGGAATCGACATATGATTCCTCTATGAGCTGACGTTGAACATCCTTGATCTACTCTTCTTCTGTGATAGGAAATCTTCTTGTGATATTTGTATATGGCTTGAGTTTATATTTAAAGGCTATGCCCTATGTGTAGATCTTGAGCCGTTCATTGAACTGCTTATAGATGTCAAAGCCAATGATAAGGTCAGTCTCTGGGATGACAGAGCCAAGTATGCTGGTTCAAAACTGTATTCTTGGGAAAAACTCAATCATTATTGGGTCTTTGGTGTTTGCTTTAGCAGTCAAGACTCCTTTAGAGGTAGTGTTGAAGTGTTTCAAGTGCAGGATCCGCTGCTCCTTAGGAAAGATATTGGGATTGAGGATCAATGTTGCTGCTTCTGTGTCTATGAAGGCAATAACTTGGATTGGTTTAGTCCAGCTATATAGGTATATTGCCAATTGAACATGGAGATGATGTTAACTTCATTAGGTCAAGATGTTTGGAAAACATCTTTTGGCAAGGTACTTCATCATCTTTGGATGGCTATCGCTGGTATTAGTGGCTGCATTTGCTAATAGTTGTGCAGCCCTTTGTGGCTTTCTTGAGTAGGGGAAATCTCTAGTGAGATGCATATTTTTCCAACAAATTTTGCATTTGTATACATTTTTTTGAACTTTTAGGCTGGCTAGTTGTTGATAATTCATCTGTTGGTGATGCAAGGGATCGTTCAAGTCTCCTTTTCTCTTAATGCATTTGTTTCCATCTTTTCCATCGAGTATGGTGTTTGGAGGGCTAGAAGGTTCACCAATGGAAGTAGTTTGGCTGCATGCTTCACCGGGATCCAAAACTGTGCCTGTATTGCTATGACATGTAACATTTTTATAGCTATTGCTGGATTAATCACTAAGTTGTTCCACTGCATCGTTGAACTCTTCTTTACTTTATGAAGCATCTTCTTTAATGGTATCCTCATCCTGTCATGAAGGATTGGTTCCACTGGCAATCTCCTATTCTAGGCTACACACTTGTCGTACGGTTTGATGTAGGGTGATTAAGTTGTTGTTCATAGTACAAAGTTCTTGGTGTAGCTCCTGATATGTGGTAGTGTTAAGCTCTTTTTGTCATGAGACTATTTATGGCATATACAATCGTCTAACTCCTTTTGTATTCTTGTAGGAATCCTTCCTCCATTGGATCGCCTGCATTCAGCTTTGGCTTTCTTTTGGGCAGCAAGCGCATCCTTTCTTTCACAGATAAGTTTTGTAATGTCGAAGTCATGTCCATTCCTTTTGGCCTGATGGATTGGGGCAGCTATCTTTGGTTTAGAATGGAAAAATGGAGAATGGATTGTTGAGATTGAATCAGGAGTATGTCAAGTCAAGATAAACTGAGGTACTTGAAGAGACACTAGTATTCTCCTTTTTTGGTTCAAAGATGT
The DNA here is from genome assembly GCA_025642045.1 of Solanum sejunctum. NCBI lineage: Eukaryota > Viridiplantae > Streptophyta > Magnoliopsida > Solanales > Solanaceae > Solanum > Solanum sejunctum. Next base: position 27,297 of record JAOTQJ010144538.1, on the reverse strand, counting down.
ATCTCAACTGCTGGATTTGATCATTGATGGAGTCCATTTCCTTCCGTTGCTGGTCAAAGAACTAGAAAAGGTTTTCCCCTGTCAAATACTTTACAAGTGGTATGGTATGTAGTCTTTGGTACAGTGCTTGCATACGATGAGCATTTTGGGAAGATGTGTTTACTAGCCTGACCTTGCTTTTTGGCTTTTTCTTAGTCTGAGCAGTATTATGATGGGAGTGATAGTCAATGGTCATGCAACATTGTGATGCCATTTTTGTGCTAGAAGATTTAGCATGATGTTGGTCATTTTTTGAATGACCTAATCTCTAATGATCTTGTATGAAACCTTGTATTCCTTAATATCTTGTCGGACCTCCTCCCAGTGAGGGAGGTTGTTGGTATAGTTCCATTGTGCTCCTTCTTTGGGCCATCTCTCCTTTGGGATTCATCTATTATTGTATAAGATGATTCATTGTGCTTTATGGTACTCGTCTTCCAAGGATAAAATAGAGATGGGGAATTTCCAATGTAGGGAATTTTTGGTTAGGCCTAGACCAATCTGTTTATTATCTTCACTAACTTGTGCAATATGAAAATCTTGGCCTCATAGGAATCTATAAAGTAATTCACCCACCATCGTCTTGGTCAGAACCAAAGTAAGAACTTCTGCAGATGTAGTGTGATTCTGTCAAAATTTCTAAACAGGCTGCACTTGAACTCCATAAGGATGTATTATTGGTGACATAAGTACCAAAACAACCATAGGAGTTTTTGGAGGAAATCATCTGCCATAAGGATGAATGCGTGGTAGAATAGGTACTCCAGGTAGACTCCAAAAAGATTAATGATGGATCCCCAATATTTTCTAAACAGGTGGAGTTCATAGAACTTCCTTGTTTCTACAATACTTGATAGATCAAAGGTATCCTCGAAGTAGGGGAAAAATTCTGGTGGGTAGTTCGTCATTCCATCTTAAGGTGTTTGTGGTCTTCTGATCATTGAGATGGAAATGGTGTTTGCACCATTAATATTTTCACTAGAGGGGTGGAATAACTTGGAGGCACTAGTGTATTGCTTGAACTATTTCCTGAAAGTTATTCCCCTTGTTCTGATCTCAAGGAGATCCTTCGGTTGTCTGTAGATGTCGAACCCAATGATTAGGTCTCTCTTGGCGATTAATAGATGAAGGAGATACTGGAGTTCCGGGAATGACTCAATCACGACGGGGTGCCAGGTGATCAAATTTGTCATCAGTATTCCTCTTGATGGAGTACTGGAGTTCTGGAAGTGTGAAATCTAGTGACCATTGGGTAGGACTATTGGGTTGAAGATGGATGATGGGGCCTTTGTATCGCTATGTGCGATTATGTCCACCAGCTTATCCTATTTTGATAAGAAGATAGTCAGCTGAATGTGAGGGGTGTCAACCTTGTCGTTCTTTCCTAGTTCGAATATCTTGTAGATGTTGTGGCCAAATTCACTAGTAGTGTTGCTATCCTTCTCTATTGCTTCGTATAATTCAAGGGAGAAGAGTATTTTGCCCATTGGTTCATCCTCCATGGAGATGACAGGCTCTAAGTCATTATCTCTGTTTAGATAGATGCCCGTGTGGTCAGCTGTTTCATTGAACGGTTAGAGGACCTTGACTAATTTTCTATACTGCGGGCAGTTTTTTACAAAGTGTCTAGGTATGTTGTATAAGAAGCATTAGTTTCTCTTTTCATGGTTGTCTAGACTTCTTCTCCTGAAGTATTTCGTGTGCCGGGTCATCCTCGACCTAGCGTCCGGAGGTCTAGCAGCTTGAACCTCATATACTATTTATGGGGTTTCTGTTTTTATCAACAGCATGAGCATGCACAGTCGGACTTGGTGACTAAGTCACTCCTACTACACACCCTGTCAAGTGCTGGATTGTTATGGAAAATCTGTTTTAGAACAGATTGCTTTATGCAAATGTTGTCAAGTGCTTGGAAGATCACCTACCCAATATAGCCGATGTGCGGGGAAGTTATGGTCTTGAGTTTTTCTTTTAAGATCATCATGGTATGCCCTGCTGACATCTTAGGTAGTGATGACACGAATGCCAGTTTCAAACTAGGCTCTCTTCCTAGCTTAGTCTAGATTCTTTTCATCTTCTAGAAATGGACTTCTATGACATTTCTATCATATGACATGCATTTAATTTCGAAGAGCTATCTCCGCAGCTTCTCTCTTTGTTGGCTAGTATCAGAGAAGACTTCTATGAGGATGTTCAGGTTGCTTGTGAAGTCTTGGGATGTGAGGAAGTTGTTGTGATCATGCAATCCTAGCACAATCTACCAATCCCTCAGACTACCGAAGAACCTTGAAGTGAACTTCGACAGGATAATGTACTTCTCACGCTCAACCAAATTCTTGGTGACCATCCTAGTGTAGATGTCTTGGAATCTCTGAGGCCATTGTGAGACTTTGACATGATTGAGGGTGAAAGAGTGAAAGCCAGTTCTAACTTGGTTTGGAGATGTGGTCGCTAGTTCTAGCCTTCTTTCTGGGATAGGATCTTCTGTCATGCCATCCTCATTGTCATTTACTTTAGAGACTTCAAGTTCGTTGTATTATTCATGAAGAGTGGGGATAGTTCTCCTCATCTGATGTTACTGATGTTTTAGTAGTTTCTTCCATATATTCCTGGGAATGTCAACATATTACTGGTGATTGGTTGATGGGGAATCCTTACTATAATGGATGTATCCTTCTAAGGGAAAATTATCCTTAGCAGATAACTCCGAGGTGATGTTTTCAAGCTTTTCAATCCATCAAAGATCTTTGTCGGATGGAACTTCAGATTCTGAGGTAGTTTCACATCGGTGGTTATGGAATCTGAAATGTTTACCGATTGCCCTAAGTGAACCATTAGTTGGATTATCCTCTTTTATGGCATAAAGCTGCGAAACCTTGTATTGAATTTGATCGGTTTTGGTTTGGTGAAGGCATGATTTTTGGGCTGCTAGTCCTCTTCAATGATGGATTTGATCATATCATCCTATGCTTTATCTTCATCTATTTGTTCTAGAGATGATACGTTGTAAGTGTCAAAATTTTGACGGGGAAGGACTGGGTCCTTCTTGCAGTAGCACTAGATGCAACTTGAGGTGGTGTTAGTTTTTTGCGAGTGTTGTATCTAGTAATCATCATGGTCCTTGGGTCCATAGCTTTCTTTCTTTGCGCCTTTTCCTATGCCTCTTCGGCCTACTTTTGGGCTGCTGCTGCCGTATCCTTTCTCTCCTACATGAACTTAGCTATATCAAACTTTGGTTGTTCCTTTTTCTGGGAATCTTGAGGTGTACTAGAGAAGAACTTATGCATGAAGCTCTCCTGCTTCGGCGGCGAGTAAGTTTGGGAGCACATGGGAAATAAGGTAGGCCTAGTTGGAGAAGTTGATGTCCTCCTTGGCTCGGGAATACCATATTTTAGGCTCTGAATTTGCTCCTTAAGGGTAGTTATCTCATTCTTTTGTTGGACAAAGAAGTGGGATAGTGACGTTCCTGATGGATATAAATCAAACTGTATGGTTTTCAATTTGTGTTCTAGTTCTTTAATAAGTCCGGCATGTTGGTTAGACGTCTTTGCTATATCTTTTCCATCAAGTCCATTTTGGTTTGTATCTTTCCTTGAGACTAGATGATGTGCTTGATGGGATCACCGATGCTAGACAACACCTTTTTTTGGATCATTGCGTTCTCTGATTGCTAGTTGAGGGTTGCCACTATGTCACCTTATGGTATATATTCTCTTGTTGGTAGGATAACTTTATTATATGGTAACTTTGAAGCATAGTTAAGGTTATCCCTTTCAAAATATTGGTATGGGGGAAAATCATATGAGGTGTTGGAGCCTGTAGGTAATAGCATGAATAGTGGAGGTGTAGGCTTGTTTGTGGAGGTAGAAGTTAATGGAGATGATAAATTTTGAAGGTTTTGGTCTTGTATGTTATAGTGAAAGAAGGTTCATACTAGTTGTAATCTTCGTCCATCAATATCTCATTATCTTGGCACTCCTAGTAGTCACAGTCGATGTCCCACTATATGTGGCCTGTGAAGGGACAACGTGAATAGTGGACACATTGACCATCAATATCAAACTGCTCAATCCAATCATCAAAGAGGTAGGTACCAAACTAAGATGCAAGCTTTGGAATTGTAGGTTAGGGTTATCATCCAAGGGTTGGAACATATTTATAGAGAAGGTAGTTTTGTGGAACCTTTTGAGCTAAGAGTGGTCAAAGCTTATGGTGACTGTTTCATCGAATTTTCTGGTGAAAGTTGGCTAAGTAGACTGGAGAGGTTGAGGGGTATTTCTCAACTTCTCATAGTTTGTGACCCATGAGGTAGGGAGAATGTTGACTAGCTCCCCCTGCTGATTTATCTCGGGATCTGGATACGCTGAGTCATTCCGTTAGTGGCGTCTGTGTTTAGGAAGAGAGCATCTTGGCCACCAGGGTGACAGGTCCATGACATAGTTTTGAACTCGCCAAGCTAGCTTGTAGTGAAGAGTTTCCTGGATAGCACCTCTAGCTTATGGAACTCCGAGTATCTAGACCTAGATAGTCAACGCCTGAGGTATTGATCATGCAAGGACATGTTAAAGTTGGGACAGATCGAGACGAACACAGTTCTGCCATTGAGGGTGATCTCAGAGGTGCCTAAATTTGCATGTTGGTACTCACTGTATCAGGTATCAAGAGGAAAAGATGCGCTACTATGGGCTGTCCTTTTCATCTGTGATATGTCAATGCAACTCTGACAGCACCAAAATGTATATGGGTGAACCCCAATCTTTTCCTCTCGCATGGAAATTCCTCTAGTATCTGCAGTGTGATGAACTACGCTTCTTAGGTTGCAAGAATAGGTTGCTGATCAAGGTTTGAGGAAGCAACATATGCTTTCACCCCTATGTGTTTAGGTTGGACTAGGGAGCGTATTTGCAACCAAGGATTATAGGTTTTTTTAGAAAAGGTAGAGTATGGGTTCAGTAAAGGTAGATATGTGGAGGATATTTTCTTTTCTGGGGGTAACACATCGAGTTCATAAAGATAGTCATGTTAGCAAGAAAGACTTTTGCTCTAGGTAGGAGTCATCTCTAATTTTGCAAAGGACTTACAAGGACTTGACTCTAAAGATATAGCCATCGATTTATAGGAACTGGACGCAGACGGTAAAGACTCTAAAATGAAATATTTTTGGATTTTTTGGACAATAAATACATACACACAAATTTGTTTTAATGATCTATGGGGGAACTCAATATTTGTTCTAAAGCTCTAAGGAAAAGACTCAAAACTATTTATGTAAAGACTGTATAGAGATTTATGGATAAGAGTCAGATTTAAACACACAAACTGGAATAAAAGAGTATGGAGAGTTTTTTGTGGCTATGGACTCAAAGTAAACACACAGACTAAAGCAAACACACGACTGCAAGTAAATGACTAAATAATTAAAGTTGGCAGCATAACACGAGAGATAGACCTTATGAAGACCTCGTTCCTCCCTCTAGGGCGACTAAGAAGGGGCTGGCTTTGATATCATATAGGATAGCAAGGAGGCATGCGGGGACTAGGTAAAAACCACAGACAAGACCGACTGGACCAGGACCCTGGAGGCTCGACCAGGTTACAAGTGATATGGGACCATATGCCATGCAAGCTCACCTGAGCATGGTTGTCGATGTAGTTCCAACGTGCTCCTTCTTTGGCCATATCTCCTTTGGGATACATCTATTCTATTGGAAGTTGATTCTTTGTGCTTCATGGTACTCGTCTTCAAAGGACAAAATTGAGATAGGGAATTTTCAACATAGGGAAATTTTATGCCAGGCCTGGACTTGTTTGTTGATTATCTTCACTGACCTGTGTAACATAAAAATCTTGGCATTGTAGGAATCTCTGAAACACCCCACCAACCATTGTCTTAGTTGGAACTAAAGTGAAGCTTTTGTAGAGGTGGTGTGATTCTGTTAAAATACCTGAATAGGATGCACTTGAACTCCATAAGGATGTAGTGTTGGTGACATAAGTACCAAAACAACCATAGGAGTTCGTAGGAGAAACCATCTGCAGTGAGGATGAATGCATGGCAGAATGGGTACTCCGAGTGGACTCCAAATGGTTTGAGGATGGATCCTCCATATTTCCTGAATAGTTCAAGTTCATAGAACGTCCTTTTTTCCACTATGATTGATGAATCAAAGGGTTACCTAAAGAAGTTGAACAATTTCGGTGGGTAATTCGCCATTCCATTAGGAGGTGTTGGTGGTTATCTGATCATTGAGATGGACATGGTGTTTTCGGCATCAATGTCTTCACCGAAGAGGTGTAATAACTTGCAGACAGTGGTGTATGGCTTGAACTATTTCTTGAAAGCTATTCCCCTTGTACTGATCTCAAGGCAATCCTTTCGTTGTCAGTAGATATCAAACCCAATTATGAGATCTCTTGCGAGGATTTCTGAACCAAGAAGCTTGGTCCTGAATTGTAAGTCCGAGAAGAACTCAATAACAATGGGGAGCTTGGTGATTGGCTTAGTCATTGGGATTTCTCTTGGTGGAGTACTGAAGTTTTGGAAGTGAGAAATCTAGTGATCATTGGGTAGGACTGTTGGGTTGAGGATGGATGATACAACCCCTATATCCATAAGTGCGATTATGTGCACTAGCTTATCCCATTTGTATGAGAAGATAGCCAGCTTAATGCGAGGGGTGTCAACTTCATCGTTCATTCCTGGTTTGGATATCTACTAGAACTGTGTCCGAATTCATCAGTGATGTTGCAATTCTCCTCTACTGCTTCATACACTTCTAGGGAGAAGAGTGTTTTGCCCATTGGTTCATTCTCCATGGAGAAGACAGATTGTAAGTCATTGTCTCTGCTGAGATAGATAGCTATTGGTTAGCTATTTCATCGAGCAGTTAGAGTGTCTTGACCAATTTTCTAGACTACGGGAAATTGTTGACAAAGTGTCTAGGTTTATTGCATAAGGAAGCACCAGTTTCTCTTGTCATGGTTGGCTGGACATCTTCTGCTGAAGTATCTGGTGTGCAGGGTCATCCTTGACATTGCGTCCGGAGATTTAAGCATCTTAAACCTCTTGTACTATTTATCAACCTTCTGTCTTACTCAGCAGCTTGAGAACACATAGTCAAACTTGGTAACTAAGTCACTCCTACTGCATGCCCTATCAACTGCAGGATTGTTTCAAAATAGATCGCTTTGTCCAAGTATCGTCAGGTTCTTGGAAGATCGCCTGCCTAATGTAGCCAATGTGCAGGGAAGTTATAGTCTTTAATTTTTCTTATATGATTGTCATAAAGTGCCTTGCTAACATCATAGGCAGTTCCTACTTTGAACTAGGGTCTCCTCTTAGTGCAAAGTAGATTCTTGCCATCTTCTGGAAATAGATATTGATAGTATTTCTATCATATGACATGCATTTCATCTGAAAGAATTATCTTCGCAGCTTCTCTCTTAGTTGCCTGGTATCCCAAGAGAAGAGTTCCATGAGAATGTTCAACTTGCTTGTGTAGTCTTTGGATGTTAATAAGTAGTTGTGGTCTTGCAATCCTAGCGCATTCACCAATCCGTGAGAATGCCGAAGAACCTTGAAAGGAACTCTGACATGATTATGTACTTCTCACGCTCAAACAAATTCTTAGTGACCATCCAAGTGTAGAAGTGTTTGATTCTTTAAGGCCACTATGAGACTTTAACATCATCGAGGGTTAAAGTGTTAAAGCCGGTTCCAAATAGATTTGGAGATTTAGTCACTGGATCTTGCCTTTGTTCTGGAATAGGATCCTCTGTCATGCCGTCCTTATCGTTGCTTACTTTGGAGACTTCAGGTTCTTTGTACTGGTTCATGAAGAGTGGGGCATAGTCCTTCCCCTGCAGTTTTTGCAACATATTCTTAGGAATAGTCAACATGTTCCTAGAAATCGATTGATGGGGAATCCTCACTATCTTGGATGTATCCATTTTAAGGACAATTATCCTCAACTGAGAACTCTGAGGTGATTTTTCTAGATGTTCATTGCATTGGAGATCTTCGTTGGATGGAACTTCAGATTCTAAGGTAGTTTCATCTTGGTGATCATTTAATCCAAAATGTTCATTGATTGCCCTATGATAATTATTAGTTGGACTATTTGCTCTTAAGGTGTAATGCTCCAGAACCTTATGATGAGTCCAGGTTTGAGAAATCTATGATTTTTAGGCTTTCAATCCTTTTCATTGATGGATCGGATTATATCATCCCATGCTTTATGTTCATTTGTTTGTTCTAGATGTGATACTTTGTAGGCATAAAAATTTAGACGTTGTAGTAGATGCATCTTAAGGTGGTGTTCTTTTTTTTGCAAGTGTTGTATCTAGTAATCATCAAGGTTCCCAGGTCCATAGAGTTCTTTCTTTTCGCCTTTTGTTGTACTTCTTCAGCCTGCTTTTGGGCCGCTGCTACAACATACTTTCTCTTCCGCACGAACTTAACTATATCAAACTCTAGTTTTTCCATTTGCTGGGAAGCTTGAGGTGTACCAGAGAAGAACTTCTGCATGAAGCTCTCCTTCTTTGGCGGGGAGTACGGTTGTGAGCACATGTGAAATAAACTAGTCCTAGTTGGAGAAGTTGATGTCCTCCTTAGATTAGGACTACCATATTTCAAAATCTAAATCTGCTCCTTAAGGGTAACTATTTCATTCCTTTGTTGCTCTAAGAAATGGGATAATGACGTTCTTGGTGGACATAAATCGAACTGTATTATTTACAATCTGTGTTTAGTGCTCGAATAAGTCTAGCATGTTGGTTGGGCGTCTCTTCCATCTTATTTTCCATCAAGTCCATTGACCATTGCTTTCTCTCATTACCAGTTGAGGGTTGCCTCTATATCGCCTTGTGGCATAGATTCTCCCATTCATAGGATAACTTTCTTGTGTGGTACTTTTAGAACGGAGCTAGGGTTTATCTCTTTCAAAAGGTTAGTATGGGGAAAAGTATATGAGGTACTGGAGACTATGGGTGATAGCATGGAAAGTGGAGGTGCAGCTCATTGGTGATAGTGAAAGAAGGTTTGTCTCAGTGGTAATCTTCATCTATAAACATCTCAACATCTTGGCACTCCTAGAAGTAACAGTCAATATCCGATGGTATGTGGCCTGTAAAAGGACAGCGTGACTATTGGACACATTGAGCATCCCTATCGAACTGCTCAATCCAGTCATCAAACTGATAGGTACCAAACTAATATGCAAGCTTTGGATTTGTATGTTCTGAGTTATCATCAAAGGTTGGTAAATATGTATGGAGAAGGAAATTTTGTGGATCCTTTTGAGTTGAGAGAGGTAAAATCTTATGGTGGTTATTTCATCAGATTTTCTAGTGAAAGTAGGCACAATGGACTGGAGAGGTTGAGGGGGATTTCTCAAATTCTCATAGTTTGTGATCCATAAGGTAGGGAGAATGTTGACGAGTCCTCCTTGCTGATTTGTCTAGTGATCTGGATACACAGAGTTGTTCTATTGGTGGCATCTATGTTTAGGAAGTGAGCATCTTTGACACAAGGGAGTGATAGGTCCATGGCATGGTTCTGAGCTTGCCAGGGTAGCTGGTAGTGTAGAGTTGCCTAGATAGCATCTTTAGCTTATGAAGCTCTGAGTATCTAGACCTAGATCTTCAACACCTCCGTGAGGTCTGGATCATTTAGGGATATATTGAAGTTTGGATAGATCGTGACGACCACAGTCCCAGTGTTGAGAGTGATTTCAAAGGTGCCCAAATTCACATATGGTACTAGTTGTATCAGGTATCCAATAGGTAAAGATGTGTCACTATAGGCTATCCTTTTCTTCCATGGTACGTCAATGCAACTCTGACAACACCTAAATGTATATGGATGAACCCCAATCTTTTCCACTGGCATGGAAATTCCTCTGGTAGCTACAGTGTAATAAGCTATTCTTCTTAGCTCGCAAGAATAGGTTTTTGGTTAATTTTTGAGGCAGTAACATATTGTTTTACTGATGTGAGTTTAGGTTGGACTAGGGAGCATATTTGCAACCAAGGATTACAGGTCTTCTTCGCGAAGGCAGAGTATGGGTTCAGTAGAGGTAGATATGTGAAGGATATTTTCTTTTCTGGGGGTAACACATCTACTTCATAGAGATAGTCTTATTTGCAAAAGAGTATTTTGCTCCGGGTAGGAGTCATCTGTACCTTGGAAAAGGACTTTCCAAGACTTGACTCTAAAGATATGGACATAGATTTATAGGAACAAGATGAAGACGGTAAAGACTCTGAAATAGACATATTTTTGGTTTTTGGGACCATAAAGACACACACATGTATTTGTTCTAAGGATCTATGGACAGACTGGCTATTTGTTCTAAATCTATAAGGAACAGACTCAAAACTATATACATAAAAACTCTATGAAGATTTATGGCTAAAGACTCAGAATTTGAAAACATGAACTCGAATGAAAACGTATGGAGAGTTTTTTCATGTCTATGGACTCAAAGTAAACACATGGACTAAAATAAACACACAAATGAAAGTAAATGACTGAATAATTGAAGCTGGCAGTATAACAGGAGAGAAAGATCTTATAAAGACCTCATTCCTCCCTCCGGGGCGATGGAGAAGGGGTTAGCTCTAATATTATGTAGGGTGGCGAGGAGGCAAGCAGGGGCTAGGAGAACACCACATACAAGATCTGGACCTTGGTGTCCTAGCCAAGTTATAGGAGGTGTAGGACCATATGCCATGCAAGATCACCTAAGGCACTACTAACACAATATTTTTAGCATTCACATCCATAATCAGCGGCATGCTATCCCATGACCGGTGGTTTTTTGATCATAATAGCGACCTTACCAACCAAGAAATAAACCACACGATAGATTTATTGACTTTTTTGAGCTCTCCACATAGGAATTGAGCGGCTCTCCCTGGACTATAGTACCTTTGATGTGATGGTCAAGCTCTAATAAGAAAGCAATCATTGTCAGTAATTAACTAACCGAAGGTTAGGGTTAAATCCATAGGGAATATAGGGCTCGACCACAAGAATTCACTATTAATCATTTCGAGTATCTACAACTAGAATCTCTAAAGTTGTTTTTTGTGATTCAAGAAAACAAATAAATGGACACTATACTACGATACGAGAAAACACTCAATTATAGCGACAATTTTAGAATTATGTTCCACATGGTTTGTTGACTCGATTAACCTGGATAACATAAATACAGTTAGAGCTTCGCATGCAGGACAGTAACTTAGGTTTTTTTATCCCTCTTGTGAAGGTGAAGGTCAAATTTCACCATGGCACTTGGTCGGCCACGATGGCATGCCAACTAACTGTTACTATTGTCCCAGTCAACCTTTCCTTGGTCAGGATTGGTTGATTAGACCAAAACACATCAATCTAATCCTGTCATCTATTTCACTTTTCCTATTCATCACTACCTTGGTTGGGATTGTGATAGTAGGTGGGGTTTGGTGTTGGCCAACTCTAAACAACAATCATAATGAAGAGAAATAGACAATACATGCAAAACCCCAATCATAGAAATGGACAAACCTAGGTTATCTCAAGTCAACTATCCATGGTTTCCGCAACCCCAAGTTGTGGGTGTTTAGCTACTCATGGATAAGGCAAAACCAACAAAAATGCAAATACAAGACATGATTTAGAATTTAACCCAAAGCAAAGAAGATTGAAGACACCATAAGTTGCAAACCATAAGCTTGATAGATTGATAATAAGTACAAAGGAAGGGTTAAAATCCCAAAAATTAGGTTTTCCATAAGAAAAATGAAAAACTTTTCTAAAACCCCAAAATATTCTTAAGAGAATATTCAAAGGAACATTCAATGTCTCAAAAGATGGAATTTCATTCTTCTCTGAAAATAAAACCTAAATTAAAGTTTTATAGTAGTTATAAGATTAACCCTAAAAATTACATAGAAAAGACAGCTGGCAGCTGGTACGCCTCACCGGTATGACTCATAGGGTGACATATGAGTCGTAGTCAGGGTCTCCTGTTAGGTTATTGGCATCTTTGTCTCAACTTGTATGACTTACTAGTACGAGTAGTAGCTTGGCTATGACTCGTATGCACCTTCAGTAGTCTTGGCCTTCAGTTGTTGATACAAAGTTTGTCTCTCTGTTTCCTACTATGAGTACACATATATGAGTTGTAGTGAGACCTACGACTCATAGGGTGGACTCATTGGCTTGACATCTACTTATTGACTCATACGTGAACTCGTATGTCTTATGCTTCAATAAAATCAACAATTTTCCTCCAAAGTCATGCCAACCTAACGTTTTTGCAAGAATAATACAAAAGCACATAAAAACCATAAAAAAGTCACATTAAGAACTCACAAAATTCCTTGTTTTAGGCATCAAATGTGCTATATTTTGATAGCACATCAACACCCTCAACATAGAATTGTTTCTTGTCCTCAAGTGATGGCTTAATCTACGTAGACTATGAGCAATACATAGCAGCTACAATAATGGCATATACATCGTTCACTCTAATCCAAGTACCGAACTATCATTTTCAAAGCTAGATTACAAAGCTACTAGGCAAACATGATGATGAAACTGGCAACCCAACTATGATAAGTAAAGGAGCATCAACTAAACACAATAACTGGTATAGCCATATGCTAATCAATTAGTGCAAATGCCCTCAAAGAAAAAAGTCCTTCTTACGCACTCAAAAAGTATTTAGAATTCAGGGACTAAGGAAGCATTCTCACTTTCACAAATGAGATTCATGCATAATGACTAACACCATAGGCTTACCTCTATACTCATCTTCCAGCTTGGTGACAAAGTGGATTTGGATAACTTTAGGACTTAAGGGCTTGTAACATAGGTTCAGGAAGCTTTGATGTGGAAGTTTAGGCAAGTAGTGACTAAAAGCTATCCTTGAACCATGTTAACCAACACTTTTGCCTTCATAACCAAACCATTTTCACTAAATCCACCCTTATTCTCCCGTTTCAAGCTTTTCCCGAGTGTTTTCTTTCTATTTTCTTATGTGCCTTGTTTATGAACTCAATTCTTGCTACTTTTTCTCAACTCAAGGCACTTTTATTCTCTTTTTTGGGGGACTCATAATTTTTCATTTCTTTCTTTATTTCCCAACTAACCACCTCATTGTTATTACTTTACCATAATAAGGCCCACTCTCAACTTAGGCTTTTAGCCTGAGGTAAAGTACACAATATCAATTCCTCAAATCAGGGACATAAGTTGTAGACACCCTCAACTTAGGCTTTTAGCCTCAATCAAGGTTCACATCTTCAAGGATAAAGCAGGGCCAATATCAAGGTAATTCATCAAACAAGATTAAGATAGTAAGGTGTCAAGAAAGAATGAGTATATGAGAAACTCAAAAATTTGGAATAAGGGATTCACTCACTCATTTGGTAGGTCATTTAAGCTAAAAGTGGTTTCACTAAAAGAATAAAGGCCTAAGATCTTTTTCAAATCAACCATGTCACCAAATTAATTTAAGATTAACAAGGCACGTTCTAAGTCCATACATGATGCATGAACATGGCAAAATAAGCTCACAATACACATAATATTGCACCCACAGTCAAGTATAGATTCACAGGTCCTTTTTCCAGCCTCAACTTACCTTCATATTATAAGAACAAACATTCCCGGATACTCAAAGTGCATAAATGGATCAATAACCACAATCTTAAAAATTACGAGCGCGCACAATTTTTCATCAAAATTTAAAAAGCATTTAAAGACTCGATATATGCCAATAGATAATACTAATATGTATTTACAAACTATCTATAGTACCTAAAATATGTTGGTTCAACAGTAAATTAAATATCCACAAGCAAATAAAACATGACAAGATAACTTTGGGATCAAAAATAGGAAAAGTTATGGACTCGAGGCTAATCAGACTTCACCTTAGCACCAAGATAGAGTACTTTGTCCTCAAAGTGAAGACAAAAATGAAAAACCAAACACGATAACACATACACACACACACACATATATATATATATGTGTGTGTGTGTGTATATATATATATATACACACATTAAAAACCAAAAACTAATATCCAAAATATAAGTAAAAACACATCCAACATAAAAATATTAAAAAAATACAAAAACCAACATAATAAAAAGATTGTCCAACAAAAGAACAAAGTATCCATAAAGAAAAGATAAGAACTGGGGTCAAAAGGGCCAAATATCATGGTGCTCATGCACCGATATCAGTCTGGTCCGCAGGGTCCTTGGTCAGCATCTCCTCCTCAGCAGTCTCGGTACCAACTGTGCTTGAGCTACCCTCTCCATGTGGGGCCTTCTACTCCTGATCTCTCTTTATGGCCGCCAATAGTATCAACTCCTGCACCACCTCCTATTGTTTTGGATCCTCCATCGGGACTGCTGGGTCATCAGGTCTAGGCCTTTTATGGCTCAACTCTGGGTCATCTATCTCGAGGGCCCTCTTTCTATGAGCAAGTGGGCGATCATCTATCTAGTCAAACTCCTTGTCATCCACCGGTGCCACCTTTGGGAATGCACTGGGGATGCTAACATCTGTAGTAAGTCAACCTTAAAGTTGGTCAACTCTTGTTACACTGAACTTATGTCAGCAAGTCGAGCACCCTTAAGCCTCTACGGGACTCTCACCTCTAAAGCATCATCTCAATCATCCAACGCTCGAACTCTGTCATCAACCAAATCATGAGCGAATACCTTTACCCTCTCCTCAAAGTGTCGTATTATATAGCTGACCCATGGTCTAACTTGAGCGGCTACAACCTATAGCTTGGACTACTTTGTCGCCATCCTATGTAATAGTGCCTTAAAAGCAATAATAGAGATTATAGAATCAAAATGTAATGTAGCTGTTATTGGTGTTGGAGTACTGGAGTATTATGTGGACTCAATCTTAATAGCTGGCGTAGGCTCTGTAGTGGTTGGAGTACTACCAGTGGTAGTTGGAGTCTAACCTTGAGTCTGAGGCTCAACTAGGAATGGCTCTGGAATAGGAGGTAGAAAAGCTCATTGTACAGCTATTGGGTTTTCATCACCCTTGTTTAGGCTATAGTCCATAATATACACAACCACAACATCAGGGTCCAAGTGGAGAGAAACTCGCACCTCGACTTCCTTACATAATCTATGTATCAGGATGGGGAATGGCAATGCCTGCTGGGTGTGGACTACCTATTCATGAATCTGCTGTACCATAACATAAGGCTATTCAATTTGATACCTTCCTGAGTTGCTAGCCAATAATACAACCCTCTCCAATATGATCACATTATTTGTCAACATGGGTTTGATGTGCTAACAGATAATGGACCACAAATATTTTGCCTTGGATGTGAGGTGGGCCTTTAAAATATACTCGGTGTGGTTTGTAACCCATGTTGGTTCAATACCTTCCCCACAAATTTGGCTAGCTATCCACCTAAGGAGCTCTGTTCTCAGCCCGATATCCTTCTGATTAACTGCCTTTCTCATATCTGCAATCCTATGATCATACTCTGCAGTGGAATATGGCACTTTGTAATTTGGACCAAAGTGTACCCTTTGAATGGTTTCTTCTAAGATATCCACAACCTCACCTCTGATCAAGACATTACTCAATCGTGTCTACTCAAAGTGCTTCTTATGCCTCAAAAGATTGTTGCATACAATGGAACAGTAGGAAGCATAGAATTCCCTGACCAAGTAGGGAGCATACTTTCCCAACACTTGTTATAGCTATCCAAGCCTGTAGCTCTCAATTTCAGCTTTTAGCCCCAATACACTGCTAATCCCTTAGTCTTTTGACCTTGCCTCCTTATGAAATCTCCGCACCGGCCTCCCTTAACTTTTTAGTTCTAGTACCCTTTCATAAATCTCTCTTATCCCTAGGACACACAATCTTGTCTTTTGGGGGTCTATGGAGGTGAGGTGTAGGTAGAATCAGCTGGCTATAGGGGAGCAATCTCCTCTAGCTGAGCTTGAGATACCTTAAGAACCAGACTCAGAAAGTGAAGCATCATTATCTGACCCTTCTTTCTCACCCTCCTCTTCAGATTAGGAGGGATAATCTACTTCCATCGAAACCTTTATTGTTTGTGATCTTGTCAAGGGCACATTAGCTTCGAGGTCAAGGTGCACATTCATCACTTTAATGGATTGATCAATATCTGATGTTTCATCTTGCAGTCGATGTCCTGAAGTCGAGACAGCACCCCTTCGACCTCTTGGAGGTATTGTCTCTGAAAAAACACCACACACCAAAGCATGAATTCCATGATTTTTGTTCCAACATAAAATAGTCAAAAAGAAGCAATAAAATTACTCAAGTAAAAATAACTGAACTAAATGCAGGTTGCAGGTATGAAGTAAAGTTATTACTCATAGGGTGACCTTCGAGCTGTACTGTAGCCTCATAGTACTAAGGTATCTAAGAGAAATGCATTTTGGAATCAGCTTTGAGATGTAGGTATGACTCGTAGGGTTATCCTGCAAGTCATAGTCTGTGTTCATATCCCATTTCAGAAATATTTTGAGAATTCAGATATGGGCCACGTGAACACCACTACGAGTTCTACAAAGTGTTATGAGTCATAGGTGTGTCTCATATGAAAAATGTTATGGCACCACAGATGACTATCGCCTCCTATAAAGGGCCACTACGTCTCATAGGGTGACCTATGACTCATAGTGGGTCCCCTAAGCAGAAAACGAAGAGCACCCTGGGTGCCTCTAACCTTCCCATAATGACCAAAAGGTAAACACGAAGAACAAGAAATCAAAAACATATAGTTAACCCTATAAAGAATCACATCACTCCACTTTACAAGATATTCCACAATGAAACATTAATCTTTCTTTCTGGTCAAAACATTTCTAGTGTGAACTACTTTGGAAATCACCTAATATCAAAAATAATATAGCATGCACAGAGGCATACAAATGGTTACTCATGTTCATACATGAGGCATTAATAGCAAAAAGATTATAACACCCCAACACCTACAAATTTCAACCACCACATCAAACTTCATAATTATCAAGCAAGGGTAGAAACAAAACACCTAATCACTATAGAAAAGCAGGCAATTCTCAATCATACCCTTCATACTACCATAATTACTTACAAATGGTTTTGCTTACCGAGATCACATAATAGTCATTTAAATACCAATAAAGCAAGATTGTCTCATGGGTATGCCAAACTTAACTACGAAAACTTACCAGATGAAAGATGAAGATACGATAAGAGGAGAGTAAAAGCCAAAACATTGGTGAACTTCACTTTCTGGGATATTCTAATAGAAGAATGATTTAGGGATGAATAAAATAGTTCAAAATGATGTTTGGGGGGTTATAGAGGAAGAAAAACCATTTTAGGGAGGGAAATGAGGAGCCAAAATATGGTAGTCTTTTAATATTCCAAACTGGGTCACTTTCAAAATTCTGCAGGCTGGGCCTACCAGATCCCAACTATAAGTCATAGGGCATAGTATGACTTATAGATCCCGGTATTGTAGCAGACCCAACACTTAAGAAAATGTTAATTTCATACCTAGGCACTATAAACCAGACTTATGACTCGTAGAGGACTCTACAAATCATAAGTTTGGCTCGTAGCATGTGTGTCAACTTTCTATGGTCACTATTTCTCTCTATGAGACATGACTATGAATTGTAATGATGACTATGACTCAGGCCTGCTTGTAGAGGATACTAAAAGCAATAATCTCTGTACTCCTCATTTTCTGATTTGTTCATGCAACCAATTACTCAAGATACACCAAAATGCAAAATAATGTTGTTGGTTCTAAGTCAAAACTCTCATAACAAAGCATTAGTCTACTATCCAACAAGTTAAACAAATGAAAGCATCACAAAATAATCCAAAATATAAAAGAATCTTGGGTTGCCTCCTAAGAAGCGTCTTATTTAATGTCATGGCTCAACTTTGCCATCTTGGATACTTAAACATCTTTGGGAGTCTTATCGCTACCCGTTAGGTACTTTGCTCATCTTTCACCAACTCTAGTTGTTCAACAAGCTGCTTTATCCTATCTCCAAGCTTTTGTATTGTTATGGTTTGTTGTTTCACTTTGTAGTCACCCTTAATAACATCAAACTTTTTCTCCTGAATAACTCCTCTTACTCTTTGACCTTGGTCAGTACTTGTTTAAGAATATGTTCAATCCTTGTCAACTTATCAGTGATGCAATGCTAGTGCAGTAACTTGGGCTAATTAGATGTACTCTCTTTTCTAGTGTTGCTTAGGGTTCTCTCGGATGTACTAGTAGATGGCACTAGCTACTTTAGCAGTGGTTGATAAACTTGCATGATAGGGGATAACTTGTCCATATATTCAGCAATTTCGCTGAATAGTTTTCTCAAAAATGCCCAACACTCACCTCCGAATAAAACATCAACATGTCCTTGTTGTTTAGAGGGTAGTGCTCAGTAAAATCTTGCTGCCAATTCATCGTCAGTCAAACAATGGCTTCGATTTATTGACAAGAACTTCTTTTACCTTTTCCAAGATGCCACCAAAGGTTCTCCTGGCACCCTTTTAAAATTGCAGATGTTATCTTGTAGCTCTTGCTTATTGGGCCCCTTATAGAAGTTCATGAGGAAGTCTCTCTGCACCTTCCCCTAGTTGGAACAAACATCTAATGGAAGAATTGACAACCATTCCGCAGATACACTCTGGAGAGTCATGGGGAAGGTTTAATAGGCCTCCTAAGCAGGATGTCTGGTCCTAAAACCCCCCTCAATGTTTGAGTAAAATTTTACAACTGAGTCTAGGGTTCTTTGGATTCTTGTCCATAAAACAAGTCCCCCCTCTGCAAGATTTCAAATGAGTCATTTGTATTATAGAGCTTTTGTTCAATCATGGTGCCAACCAACCTGTGAATAGACTTAAACAACAAAAACAAAAAGTAAAAGTAAAATACAGGAGAGTCTATAAATTAACACTTAAATTGATTAGTAGTGAAATTAAGTCAAAACTAGTCATATTCCCTAGAAATGGTGCTATAATTTTGCTGATAGGATGTTCATACTCCAATAAGATAGTGATCGCTGTTAGTAATTAACCTAACCAAAGGTTAGGGTCGAATTCATAGGGAATACAGGACTTGACTACAAGAATTCACTATCAATAATTTTGAGTATTTGCAACTAGAATCTTGAAAGGAGGTTTTATTGTGATTCAAGAACAAGAATAAATAGGCAATATACTACGATGCGAGAAAACACTCAAGTTTAGGGACAACTTGGGAATTATGTTCCCCATGGTTTGTTGATTCGATTAAGCTAGATAACATAACTATAATTATAGATTCACATGTAGGAGGGTAACTTAGGTTCTTCCAGCCCTCTTGTGAAGGTGAAGGTCATATTTCACCATGGCGCTTAGTCGACAATAATGGCGTGCGAACTAACCATTACTTATTATCCTAGTCAACCTTACCTTTGCCAGGTTTGGTTGATTAGACGAGAACATATCAATCGAATCCTATCATCTATTTACATTTTCCTATTCGTCAATACCTTGGTCGGGGTTATGATAGTAGGCATGATTTGGTGTTGGCCACCACTAAACAACAATAATAATGAAGAGAAATAAACAATACATGCAAAATTCCAATGATAGAAATGCACAAACCTAGGTCATCTCAAGTCAACTACCCATGGTTCCTAAAACTAACAAAACTGCAAAATACAAGACATGATTGAGAATTTTACCCAAGTAATGAAGATTGAAGACACCATAAGTTGCAAATCACAAGCTTGATAGTTTGACAATAAGTACAAATCAAGGTATGCAATCCCCAATATTGGATTTTCCAAGAGAAAAATGAAGAACTTTTCTTGAACCCTAAAATATTGTTAAGAGAATATTCAAAGGTACATTCAATGTCTCCAAAGCTGGAATTTCGTTCTTTTCTAAAAATAAAACCTAACTTAAATTATTTATAGTAGTTACAAGTTTAAACCTAAAACTTACACAGACTAGACAAATGGCAGTTGGTAAGCCTTACAGGCATGACTCGTAGGGTGACCTATGAGTGGTAATTGGCATCTCGTATAAGGTTATTTAATTCTTGGACTCATGCAGTATGACTCACTGATATGAGTAGTAACTTGAGATATGACTCGTATACTCCTCTTATAGTATAGGCCTTCAGTTGTTGATCCAAAGTTTGGACTCTCTATTTCCTACTATGAGTACAAATATATGAGTTGTAGTGAGATCTATGACTCATAGGGTTGCCTCGTATGGTTGACCTCCATTTAGTAGACTTTTGATTTTTGATCTCTATTTCTTTCTATAATAACACCCTATAACTCATAGATTAGGCTATGACTAGTACTAAACTCGTATATCCTATGCTTCAGAAAAATCTATAATTTTCCTCTAAAATCATTCAAACCTAATTTTTTCGCAAGAACAACACAAAACCAAATAAAAACCATAAAAAATCACATTAAAAGCTCACAAAATCTCTTGTTTTAGGCATCAAATATGTTGTATTTTGACAACACATCACCTTTCAACTTATCCCTCCTCAAATCTCTTTTTGGTCATAACAGTTTACCTGGCTTGGTTCTATTTCCAGATGCTATTGTATGCACAAATAAAGGCGTAAGGGCAAACATTAATAGGTGTAGTAGTTCCTAGTTGATATTGTGTAACCTACTGAGTCATCAGTTTTTCGATGAGTAGAGCTCACCAGATTGTCACCTTAGACCCCTCCTAGCTCCTCTCAAACTATGGGATCGAACAACCCATCTCCCCACCCAGAGAGAATAATATGAGAAAGTTTAGCCAATAATGATATTACTCATACAAAAAGTGTACTTACAAATGTGTAGTAATATTGAGAGAATTTCCTAAGGATATTTCTCTCAGACTCTAGACTCTAGATTAAGGACTTGTCTTAAGCTTTCTATATTTTGTATTGGATCTAGGATTCGGTCTAGGATGTGTCTAGGATTCAGTCTAGGATTCCTAACTTAAGCATTGGCCTCCCTTTTATAAGAGAAAGTTGGCCTTACAAATCAACTCTAATATAAAAATATTATCACATGGGGCACACCATTTTAGGAATGGATGGGCCCTAACTTATTCTAAAAATTGTAAACCTATCTAAAAATAGTAAGTCTTATCAAGACAAACTATCTTTATCTAATTTATTCAATTTGGGCCCCACCTAACATGTGAACAAAGCCTACTAAAATAAAACATAAAAATAAAAGCATGATGTTGGCGTGTGACAACATGTGCAAGCTGGTGAATCAACAACTTATAGGCGGCTGCAAGCAGAATTATAACCTACTTGTAGACATCTGGTAAGCTAGTAGTTAAGCTACTTATTGGCAGCATGCAAGCAAGTACGCAAGCTACCTATAGACAACCTTCAAGCAGGTGGGTAAGCTACATGTATGGATACTTAGTGATGAAGAATTATGGCTGGCTTGTGGATAAAGTTTGTGGTATTCTTGGTGGCAAAGGATTGCGGCTGACTTGGGACAAAGTTTGGTAGGCTTCGAGCTAAAGGATTACGGCTAACTTGGTAACAGGGCTTTATGGAAACTTAGTGAGGAAGCTGAGGTAATTTTGGCCAGTAATTTAGGTAAGTGGTAACTTTTGGTGGGGGTGGTAATTTTGTTATGGTGAAACTTGCACGTTTCATTAGATAGCATTGAACTATGCAGAGGTTGAAGGTGTTACCAACATGCGTGAGTATCCTTCTTCCATCCACCAATCAACGCTATGTTTCTTCCTGCTCAACTCTCTGTTCTCAAGGCTTCTCTTGAGTGATCTAGTGAAGTAACTATACCAGCTCAATGGTCCTGCAACATTGTGATCCCATTTTTGTGGTAGAATATGTAGCCTAATTCTGGTTATCTTTTAGGTGACCTGATCTCTGATGATCTCGTATAGAGCATTATATTCTTAAGCAGCTCGGTGGAGCTCCTGTAAGTAAGTGTGTTCATTAGTGTAGTTTTATCAGTCTCCTTCTTTGGGCCATATCTCCTTTTGGATGCATCTTTTCTACTGGAAGCTTAGTCTTTGTGCCTCATGGTACTCATCTTCTAAGGATAAAATAGAGATAGGGAATTTCGAATATAGGGAAATTTCTGCTTAGGCCTGGGCCTGTTTGTTGATTATCTTCATTGACTTATGGAATATGAAAATCTTGGCCTCGTAGAAATCTCTGAAACACCGCACCCACCATCATCTTGGTCGAAACCAAAGTAAGAACTTTTGCAGAGGTAGTGTGATTCTATCAAAATTTCTTAACATGATGAATTGTTCTTCTTGGGTCGCAAGAATAGGCTGTTGGTCAAATTTTGAGGTAGCAACATATTGTTTCACTCAAGTTGGTTTAAGTTGGACTAGGGAGCGTATATTCAACCAAGAATTATAGGTCTTTTTGGCAAAGGTAGAGTATGGATTCAGTAGAGGTAGATATGTGGAGGATATTTTCTTTTTAGGGGGTAACACATCTACTTCATAGAGTTAATCGTACTTGGAAGAGAGAGTTTTGCTCTAGATAGGTGTCATCTCTAACTTAGCAAAGGACTAACAAAGACTCGACTCTGAAGGTAGAGACATAGGTTTACACGTACTAGATAAAGACGGTAAGAACTCTAAAATAGACATATTTTTTTATTTTATGGACTATAAAGACACACAGGTACTTGTTCTAAGGATCTATGGACTGAATCGATATAGGAAAAGACCCCAAACTTTATATGTAAAGACTATACAGAGATTTATGGCTAAACACTCAGAATTTAAACACACGAACTAGAATAAAATAGTGTGAATAGTTTTTTATGGCTATGGACTCAAGTTAAAAACACAGGCTAAAGTAAACACACAACTGAAAGTAAGTGACTGACTAAACACACAACTAAAAGTAAATAGCTAAAGCATAACACGAGAGATAGACATTATGAAGACCTCATTCCTCCCTCTATGGCGACAGAAGGGGCTGGCTCTGATACCATGTAGGGCGGCAAGAAGGCTAGCAGGTTTAACACACCACACCTTATATGTACTAGTTCTAAGCAAATGGAACATGATATGGCTTGTCCAAAATAGTAAACATTTTTAAAAGTTTTTGAGTTTCAGATTAGAGGACTGTGAGTTAGTGTATATAAGCTTTAAGTCAAATTGAGGAGACAATGACATTAAATGAAGTGAAAGAAGTGACATGTTTGTAGAAATTAGAAGTTAGAAGGTGAGTTACCTATTTGCATAGCTTAAATTTGCTAGCTATACGGAGATGAGGCTCGACTCCGAATCTGTCAAAGTCCAATAATGAATATAGTGCGGCTCAAGGGTGTTACTTTAGCATATATTTTAGCTAAATGGACAATATATTACATCCCAAAATGAATAATAAAAGGGCCCAAGTACATCATAACCCACTTGACGATTTTGGCCCATAATAAGTGAAGAGAAATTTTGAAAAGTGGGCAGCCAAGGCCCATCAACTTTGAGAACCATTTAGGCCCAAGTGAGAGACACAAGCTACTGCATCACAAGATTGTTAATGTGTGTTAATATGTGGTCAAAATATCAAGAGAAATTTGGCCAAAGAGTCCCTTTAAAAGGGCTTAAAACTCAGCATCTTTAAGATATTCTAAACTTTGAAAAACATTAGCTTTCCTTAAGTTTTCTCTCTACTCTTTCTTGATTTCGCCAAGAAGCCAAAAGAGACTTATAGGGTTCCTAAGGAAACCCTTAACGTTGAGTATAAATGTAATAAAATATACTTGTGTGTTTAGCATGGTTTTTTATGAAAAATAAGAGAACCAAGTTGCTTATACTTACGCTGAAATTTTCAACAGCAAGTGTCCTAACGATTGTTGTACACTTTTCTTGTTAATTAAGAGGCTCTTCTCTTCTTGGTTTGTTGGGCTAAGATGTAAGAATTATGATTTTAAAGAGGTTTAGTTTGGTAGTGATGTAACCAGGATGCTTCACCAATATTACAATCTGCGTAAACGACTTATTATAGCATATCTTAATTGTGCTCTTTGAAAAAACTTGTGGTCTGGTAATCAAAACTTATTGCTTCATGAACTCCACCTACTTTGAGACTATTTTTGGACCATATTATAACTGGATTTATGTGCAAAAATATTGGATACTATTTCATAAAATTTGGAACAGGTTCGGGATTGTTGACGTCAAAATATAGCGAGAATACGTAATGCAATGTTGCCTACTTGTATGTTATGTGTAATTGTTATGTGTTGGTGCTTTGTGAGTTGTTATGAGACAGGTATGACACTAAACCAAGTTTCACATGATATTCATATGAGAATGTGTATTAGAAAGTATGATTATAGGCGGAAAGGCTGACAGAATACGCTCGGGTTTATAATTACAAGTATTACTGCCTGTGTGTAATTTTTTTATGAGATTGGGCTGCCAAGATGTATCTATTGGATGCTAATACTAGTTTTATCACCTACGTTATTGAATAGAAATATTTGAAGGAAACGAAGGTTATCTGAAGTATGTACGACTACTTAATTTTGTATTATTTGGCATGAAAAATAGATCCCTCCTTGGCACATAAAGGCACTTACCAACTCTAACGTAACTACTAACTGCATCTCCACGCTTTTGCATGTACATATACTCCCATACATGGTCATTTGGAAATATGAATTTATACTTGAATACGAAGATACATGAGTTCTTTCTGCTAAACAAAGTTCATGTGTCATTTCACCTCCTACATGTTTCATTACTTGTGTAACCTACTCCTTTCATTATGGTTGTCTTTTATTATTATTTAGATATCACATGCTATATCTATGATCCTGCAACTCCAGTATTATGACCACCGAAAGAATCATTTCAAAATTAATTGAAAGATAAATTAAAGTAAGTTGCTTATTGATGGGTGGTAGCCCTAGGGATTGAAGAATAACCTAGTAGGGGCCAATCCCACTAAGGAGGGTGGCCTAGGGGTGAAAGAAAAAGCCTAGCATGGGTCGATCCCGAAACAGATTTGCCACTGATGAGCATGTCATTTATATTAGATGTTATGCATAGATTATACATTAAAGGTAAAGTAATAAAAAGAACATAAAATACATGATTATGTGGTGCTACTAAAGGTGGTATACAATCCTTACACCAATGCATGATTTTATTTGAGTTTTTACTTTATGTATAGTATTTTCTACCTTAAATATTTAGTACATTATCTCATACTAATGTCCCTTATAGGGAACCTACATTTCATGATATTGGTACAAGTGCTAGTAGCTCTCCCCAGTAGGAGTACAGGACATCCAACTTTTGTTACCAAGCTCCAGGTTGCTTCGAAGCTTTGTGTGTATATAGCTTATATTTTTCCATTGTATAGTTAACCATGAGGCATAGCCTGTACCGACCCTTACCAGATATTTTTCCTTATCTAAAGTCTTTGTAGACTATGTAAATTAAAGTTTGGTCATGTATTGTAATTTAGACAACTTGGCTCCAATGGCCTTGTCATATGCATTTGCTTTTGGCTTGTTATTACTATCAACTTTCTTAGAAGTATGTTGAATATTGAAACCCCTTATAAATGAATATAAAGCTCATGGGTATAAATTAGTTTTCTCAAGCCTTATTGGCAATGAGTGTCAGTATGCCTTAATGGAACTTTGGAGCATCATAAAAGTGATATCAGAGCTAGTCATCCTAGGGAGTCTAGAAAGTCATGTCTGTGTAGAATCTTATTTATCAATGTGTTGTGCACCACATTTATAATTAGGAGGCTACATGGAATTTAGGAGTTGTTACTTTCTTTTCATTCTTTAGATCGTGTCCTAGAGCCGAGTGTAATAGGTGGATTATTTTTAACCTCTAAATTGTTTTAAACAACAAGAATGCCAGAAACCAGGAAAAACAAAGACAAAGATAAGGAAGTAGAAGTGGTAGTTGGTATTCCAAGTCAGGTGAGACAATGAAATGAGGCTAAAAAATAAGTCAATGTCGCAGACATCTCCAACTCCACCATTCCTGATGAACCAGGAGTAGTGAAAGTCCCCTAGAAATACCTATCGATGCTACCATACAGGATCTGAGAAATGCAGTCCAATTATTAACTTGTATAGTTGCTGGCCAAGGTCAAACACAGGAAGACCCAACTAGTACAGGGATACATGACTTCCTTAATTTGGAGCCTCCATCCTTCACCAGGTCAGATCCTAATAATAGTCCGTAAGACTTTGTTGACCATATTCAATGCACTTTAGATATTATGCATGTGAGTGGTACAGAGTTATTGAGTTAGCGAC
The DNA here is from genome assembly GCA_025642045.1 of Solanum sejunctum. NCBI lineage: Eukaryota > Viridiplantae > Streptophyta > Magnoliopsida > Solanales > Solanaceae > Solanum > Solanum sejunctum. Next base: position 936 of record JAOTQJ010144538.1, on the reverse strand, counting down.
ATATTGGTTGAAGGGTGTGGCTATATTGTGGTATGAAGCATGGTAGCAATCCAAGGATATACATGCACATCCAACTACCTTGAAGGAGTTCAAAGAGACATTTCTTGACTATTACTTGCCATTAGAGATCCAAGAGGCCCATGCAGATTAGTTCTTGAATTTCCACCAAGGGAATATGAGTGTGAGGGAGTATAACCTTCAATTTAATTCTCTAGCCAAGTATGCTCCTGATGTAGTTGCCACTATGGTAGATAAAGTTCATCGATTTGTGGATAGATTGGATATATATCGGTCAGATATTATACCATTGCTTCCTTGAATAAAGATGATATAGAGAGGATGCAAACTTTTGCACAAAAATTGGAGTATTAGAGGCAAAGGAGAAGGACACAAGAGTTAGAAAGGGGCCAGGTATATGGGCTAGTTTACACCACCCTAACATGAGCTTAGACCTTGGTTGATAGACCACCTAGGCTATCGTCCTCCTCCTCTACAGCTAGTGCTCTACCACAACTCCAAGGGTCTAAAAGTAATTAGTTTTGTCCTAGGCAGCTTTGCAAAAAGTATGGGAGAGGTCATTTAGGTACATGTAATGTTGGGACAAATACTTGTTATTATTATGGTGTGCCAGGGGATATGATGAGAGGCTACCCAAGGAGACGTATGGGTGATACAGCACAATCTACTAGGTCAGCTGTGGCATCATCATCATCAATTCCTCCACTAGGTAGGGGTCAGCAAGCACCTACAAGTCGTGGTGGAGGTGGTTGAAAGGCAGCTAGCTCTAGAGGAGGTCAGAGTCGCACTTATGCGCTAGGAAGTCGGTAAAATTTGGAAGCTTCACCTGATGATTTCACAGGTACATTGTCCATCTTTTCACATAATGTATATGTATTAGTTGACCCCGGGTCTACACTATCAAACATTACCCCACTA
>JAOTQJ010144531.1:0-35403 GCA_025642045.1 Solanum sejunctum | reverse complement strand
TTTCTCGTATATGGTTAATTTAGACACAAACCTATGGGTGCAAATTAATATGATTAATAATTAAATTATGGTTGCCTATGCTTGAACATGTGTTTAGGATAGGAATTTGGTGTAATTTTCTTATTGTATGTTTGAATGATGTGTTTGACACCTACGTGTGATGGCATAGGTTAGTGTTTTTTATGTTAATTCATTCAAATGGGGTCGAATAGGTTCTTTGATGGGGTATATGTATAAATTATCATGCAGTGGTATTGGGTATTATGTTCTAAATCATGTGGGTATGTACGTATTGCTTCAGTGGTGGTAGAATAGTTTGAAAGGGTCTTATGGGGTCCGTATTGATGGACTTAGAAACTCAGGTGACTAAGTTTTCTAGTATACAAGGGTCTTTTATGGCCCATGGAACATTCCATAAGTCATAATTACCCCTCGTATAAAACTCCAAAAACTTGAAGTTTCTGAGTACCTTTCGAACAAGACCTTCTACAAGTTATAGAACATTTTATGGCTCGTAGACAAGTCTTATGGACCACTGCTTGCAAAAGAATCAGACACTGGAATCATCTATGACTCAGTCTACAACTCATAAAACCTTCTACCAGTCGTACATGGTCTCACAGATACAATTCTAGTCAATAAATTATATGAACACTATTTTTTATGAAAGACTTCTACAGCTTATAGTTTCCAACACGGCCCATAGAGGTGCTTTCGTAAACCATTCCACAATTAAGTTTAATATGTTTTTACATTTCATTTTTTGATTTATGGGGCTAACTAGGTTGTGTAAATGTGTCTGTTTTAGGTATTATGGCCCCAAAAGCAAGATGTGAGGAAATCAAGGCTATGTAGAGAAGGCTCAGTGACGACCTGACTCGAATGCTGACAGACCACAGACATGGTGAAATGACCCCAAAAAGTGATTGAAAAGGTTCCTCAAAATGCTCAGAATTTTAAATTCCATATATCTCAAAATCTATTTGTTACTTCAAATATCAGACTTCATATTTATGTTCAAGGGGTCAAAATTAGGTAACAAAGGGATCTAACCCCGATTTAAGAGTAAAAGATTAGCAATTATGAAAACCCATGGTGTAATTTCCAATAAGGTTTACGCATCACCTCCGTGGTGCGCCTCTGTCTATTTTAGGGATTGTTTTTCTTAATTCGGTCCAAGACTTTTAAGTCTTGGGCCTAAGTGTTCGCAAACGTATTTTTACCTATACTTTGCCTTATTTCACCCTCATATTATCCTAAACATTTTTCAATACTCACTCAAACACTTAGCCATATTTCACTCCCAAATTCAAGTACCAAACCCTCATTCGAATCTAAGGTTCTTCAAGGTTCTTCTTAATGCTTCAAGTCTCACTCTCCAATCTTCACCAAGTTCATCTTTAAACTAAGGTATGTGGATTTCTTTCATCATTTCCTTTCCCCCATAATAACCAAGCCTTCTTTTACTCAAATTGTATGATTTAAAGTTGATTTAAAAATGGATCTTGATTATTATGAAATTCATTGCACACTATGTTAAAGCTATGAGAAATTATGACTATTTTGCTATGTTTTGAACTATAAATCTTTTATTAATTATAAGATTTGAGGAAGAATTTTGATGTATATTGCTTAAGGTTGTTGCAAGGTGATGATTGATGGTTTTAAAGTGAATTTTCTTAAATGATTTCATCTTTATATTTCATGGTTTTATACTAGCATTACACACCCTTTAAAGGTTTGATAAAATGTCTCGATGTGGTTTCTTAAGGATTTGAAGGTCCAAAGCATGAGATATGATATGATTGACTATATGATAATGAAATGAGCTTATATATATGATATACTCAACATAAAGTGTTGCATTAGACCATACCTGATCTAGGGGGATAAGAGCCCCAATAATCTAGGTGGGGGTTTGTACTCATCAACTATGTGAGGGGTTTGTACTTTGCCAAACTCATCAACCATGTGAGGGTTTGTACTTCACAACCGTGGTGATAAGTTGTGATTATCATCAACCATATGAGTGGTTTATAGTATACAACCACCAAGGGGTTTGTACCTTGAAAATATAGCTTGGTCTCTTCTACACATATGAAATCCTATCTGAGTATGAGTTACTTAGCATGTTTTACTTAAGCATTGATCACATATGTCATATTATTACATTATGCTTATTGCCTATTGTTATACATTTTAATTATGATGCCTATCTCTTCTTGTATTGCATCCGATATACTAATGCATACTCTTGCCTACATGAGTTTGACTCTTGTCTCTTGGCTGTGATATTGTGCAAGCTTTTTCTTTAGCCCTTTTTCCCATATTCTTGCTCTTTAATATTTCCATATGCTTCCGTGACCAATGATGTGTAATGACAAGTTAAGAGGCTTGTTTGGGGTTCCTTCTGGTTTCCCATTTGTCGTGTCACGTCTAGGCCCTAGACTTAGATCGTGACACATGGGATGCCACCACATCTGGGCAGACTCATGCTCTTATCATTCATACTCTCGAGTTTAGCGAGGGAGACCATGACAAGAGCATCTCCATTCAGATAACTCCATCCAGAGAGAAGTCAATCTTAGAGTCAAGTTGCACAATGAGTTGAAGATAGAGTCCTTTGTCGAATCGTGGGCATCACTATCTTTTCCAGATGTTATTACTAGTCAGTAGTGTATAGTGTGCATGCAGGACATATTTACAGAGGTCGTATAGGCTACTAAGTAGGGTAAACCAGCCTGTTTTATTTATGAGGAGCCCCGGGTCATCTCAGCCAGATTAGATAATGTCCCTGGTCTCCAGGACGATATCACCAGATACAAGCTCTAGTGGCTAACCAAATCACTAGGGAGGTACTCCATGGCCCTGGTATGAGAGTTCTATGCTTCATATGCAGCCACCATTCAAAGTACTCTTCCTAAGGTGAAGAATCCCCTTGCTCAGCAAAGATTGGTGCAGACGATAGTGAGGGGCCGGCAGGTGGATATCTTAGAGACCATCATTTGTCGTTGTTATTTGGGACCAAGTTCCCAGCCTCCCAGATCAACAACAGAGTATGAAAACAAAGTGAGGTAGACCAAGGATTTAAATCTGATGAGAGATGTAGACCACAGATTTGGCTTGATAAAATAGGTGGCCAATTTGATTATTGAGCAAGATCTAGAGCCTATATAGGTAGCCACTTACTCAGAGCCTATTGTGAAGGATTCTCTTAGTTTCCTTGCAAAATTTTGGTGGTCAGTTGTTAGATCATAGATCCAGCTGGCACTTGCAGATAATACTTGGACATTGGAGTATAAAGTTCTAGTTTTCCAGCATCTTGGCTAGCTATGAGATAGATTGGGCCTAGCTCAACACTGAGCAGATCCATGAGATAGCCCTGAAGAGGTCTACCTACATCCTTTTTTCATGCTTGATCTATATACTCTTTCTAGAGTCAGGGTTGAGAGTCTATACCAGCTGGACTCACTAATCAAGGTCCAACATACTTTTGATATCAGCCTAATTAAGGATAAGAAGAACCCAGTAGCATTTCAACGAGCATCGCACCAGCTAGCTCCCATGCTAGAGATGTTTATCCCAGTGCCACCGCCTGAGGTTCCACCCACTACCACCACTGCTACTACCACAGAGGAGAGGCCCTCTACAAACCAAGACAAATAAGAAGAGGGGGCTCACTACTGCTACTCCTGCACCATAAGCCATTTCATCATAGATAGCAGCCATGGGTATGGTTTACATATCTATAGTATCTATTCAGGCCATAGCATAGTGATTATCCTACGCTAAGTCTCAGTTGACTCATTTAGTTTAGCAAATTAGGCGCTGGATCCGTCAGGTAATTCCAGAGTTTGAGGGCCACATACAAGCATACATGGTTGCTGTTATTCAGGATTGACTTTCCATCATAGATGTTTGCATTGATGCCTTCAAGTTGAGGGTTTAGCAAAGATTGATTACGGCTTGGCTAACCGCTATGACAACCATACAAAAAGAGATCCAGTAAATCCAGCCTGACAAGACAGCAGCATTGGCAACACCGGTGACATTACTAGAGGCTACACTCTCGATGCCAGTGGTGGACTTATTCGCTCCTAGGGAGCTTACACATCCTTCCTATAGGTAGAGGCTTCACCTATATGATCATCCAGATGTAGTGCGGTTACATGTAGGGCTGACAGTCAGGAGGAGCTTGAGCTTGTCCTGAGGCAGTCGAGGCAAGAAGATGAGATATGATAGGCTCATGTGCTCAAGCGGGTGAGAAGTGTTGTCCCCTCCGATCATGCTACTACTACTGAGGAGACCACCTCACAAGTTAAAGGTGGCCACACATTGGCACTTAGGCACCTAAGTATTTTTTTAACCCTAGAACATTATTTTGTTTCGATTGTGTGCATTGAGGACAATGCACCTCTTTTCTTATGGGGTGTGGGTAGTTATGGGTCTCAGTGAAGTCTGAGTAGCTTTGGTCCATAACTATCCCAATTTTTGAATCCTAGGGGTTTTCTTGCTTGTGTTCTTTTTCCCCATAAATAATTAATTTCTATTGAACTGGCATATTTAGCATGATTAGGTAGTATTTGTAGCATATAGTACTAAGACCTGTGGCATATGTATGTTTTTGAGCTATTTTGTGAAAAATAATACCCATCTAATTTTTTATTAGTTAGTCTAAATAGCAACCATGCATATTTGAGAGTGTTGACAGTGCTTGTTCTGATAAGTGAGGATGAATTGAGATAAAAAGCATGATTTGAGAGTTTGTGTTGATAGTGTAATCAATGCCATGTTAGTGTGAGCTTAATTTGTTGAATTCCTGTATTGTGTTTCAATTCAAAACTTGCCCTGTTACTCTGATTTAGACTATAGTTTAGTTGATTAGGAAAGAATTTTAGATCTTTGTTCTTAATAGTACACTTAGCATCAATGACCAACCAAATATGCAGAATATCCCTTAATCCAAATGTTTATGCCTGACATGTACCCCTTCGTGGTAAAAATCTAAACGACCTAGCTTTATTAGTTGTAAAATTCTAAAAGTGGCTCTGGTCCTTCTTTGTACATTACGCACCTTGACTGAAGCAAAAAGCCTGAGTTGAGGGAGGCAACCAAAAGTGGCCCTGGTTTTGAGGTTGGATAATGTTCACCTCAACTTAGGCCAAAAGCCTAAGTTGAGGGTGGCTGGTATAAGAGTCAACAAAAAATAAAAGGGGAAAGTTAGTGATACATGAAAAACTAAAAGTATGTACTAGGTGCAAGAAAAATAATTGATGCCTCAGTTATGAACTAAAAAGAAAAATGAAGTATAAATACAAGGAAAACAGCTAAAAAAAATGAAAGAAAGCATCTAGAAATGAAGATAAGGGATGAGGTGGAACCATATATGTACATGAAATTCATGATGAGATGGGTGAAGTTCTTAAAGGTGAGATTGGGAATACAGCAGTACAATTTTTTGGTCAATAGTTCTAGGCAGAGGCATAGAGTCAAAACTAGGACATGTTGGAACTAAAACCAAGAATAGTAATAGAAGAGGAGAATGATTCAATGATATGACTTGCCGAGAAAAAGGAGGTGAAGGAGGCAGTTTATCACCTTAGTGAGGATAGTGTGGTTGAATCAGATAGATTCTTAGGGATGTTCTTCCAAATGTGTTGGGATATTGTTGGGGATGATATAACTTTGGCTATTAAAGCATTCTTTTGTGGTCATGAATTGCCCAGGTATATCACAAATACTAATCTTATCTTGATTCTTAAGAAGGATTTACTCAAATCCTTCTCAGATTTTAGGCCCATAAGTTTGAGTTGCTTCATCAACAAGATAATATCAAGGGTATTACATGAAAGAATTATTGAAATAATACCCAAGATAATATCTCCTAACCAGTCTGTCTTTGTTAAGCTGTGAAGTATTATTGAAAATGTTTTATTAGCCCAAAAAATTATTAAGGTTATCAAAAGGAGAAAGAAGCATGTTAATGTGGTGGTCAAGCTAGATATGGACAAGGCATATGATAGAGTTTTATTGATATTCCTCACCAATGTTCTTAGAAGATTTGGGTTCTCAGAAGTTGTTATTGATATGGTGTAGAGATTGATTTCTAAAAATCAATATGCTATTCATATGAATGGACAGACCTATGGATTATTTCAATCTTCAAGAAGACTCAAATAGGTGGATCCATTGTCCCCTACTATCTTTATTATTGCATTAGAAGTTCTTTCTACGGGTCTAAATCAGTTACACAGAGATGATGATTTTTTGGGGTATGGTATGCCAAAATGGAGTCCAGAGATCAATCATTTTTCATATGCTGATGATACTATTCTTTTTGCTTTGGAGAAAGAAACTATATCATCAAAATGATGAAGATGTTGAAAAATTATGAGGATTCATCAGTCTAATAGATCAATAAATCAAAGAGTTGTTTTTATTTACATGAAAACACCCCTTTGATTTATAACATAAGATTAAGAAAGCTTACAGGGATTAGATAAGGGGAGTTCCCATTCATTTATTTGGACTGCCCTATTTTCTATGGAAGAAAGAGGAACATTTATTTTGATAAGTTAATGAGGAAAATTTCTAAAAGGATTCTAGTTTGGCAAAAAAGGTTTCTCTCCTTTGGTGGGAAACTTATATTGTTGAGACATGTGCTGCAATCCCTGCTAGTTTACTTGCTTTTTACAATGACTGATACTAAAATAATTATTAGAAGGATGCATATGGCTTTTGGCAAATTCTTTTGGGGGAATACTGGTAGTGAGAAAAGAAGACATTAGGATACTTGGGATCATTTGTGCTATCCTATTAATGAAGGGGGTTAGGAATAAGATCTTTATTTGATCATAACAAGGCTACTATGGCTAAATTGTAGTGGAAGTGGAGGACTAGCACAAAATATTTGCATACATAGAAAATAAATATTGTAGAAAGCTCCATCCACTGATAGCTGAAGGAGTAAAGGCTTCTCATATTTGGAAGAATATGTTGTAGATAAGGGATGAAGTGGACCTATATATTTGGTGGTAATTGAAGGCTAGAAATTGCAGTTTCTGGTTTGCTAATTGGACTAAGGTTGGTCCTTTATGTTTTACAGAGGAAAATGCTATTAAAGAAGAAATTGAAGTCAGAGTCTTCATAGAAGGGGGAGATGGAATGTACAACAGTTACATAATGTGATTTCTTGTGACATGTTTGAGAGTGTTGTCAAAACAATATAACCTAAGGTGGGGGTGTAAATGATATAGCTTGGTATACTGGAAATCCTAAAGGTTAATTCTCAGTAAGTTCTGCATATTAAATTTTGAGGAGGAAAATTAGAAGTGGGAGTAGTATACCTACCATATAAAATCAATTTCTTTTTGTGGAGATTACTGAAGAGGAAGATCCCTACTGATGATGCCTTGAGAACTATGGGCATACCTGTAGTATCAAAATATTGGTGTTGTGCTGAAGGAGTAGGGGATAATGTGCAGCATCTTCTTCTAACATCTTCCACTACTCAAAAGCTGTGGAAGTTTTTGGTTAATTGTTCAGGTTTTACCCTGGAGGATACCCTGGTAGGAAGCACAGTTATTAAATGGTGGAGATTGGCATCAACATTGAAATTAAGACAAATTTTATATGTTGTTCCAGCAATTATAGTCTGGGAAATCTGGAAAATTCGGAAGTCAACAAGGCATGGAAAGAAGTTATCAGTTGGAGTGGTCCAATAGAGATGTTTGGACACACTAAAGAAGATATTAAAGATCTCATATCCAAAATTTGACAAGCTGCTAGATTGCTGGGTCGGATGATTTGATCTACTTCAAAGTTATAGACCTTATTTGTCCCCTATCTTGGTTAACAAGAAGGAACCTAATTTAGGAAAGGTTAAATGCAACAAGGATAGAGCATGTAGAGGTAATCTAGGTGATAGCACTTATGGTTTCTATTATAGAAATTATACAGGTGACCTAACATATGCTAAGGCTAGGCCACTAGGAGTTACTACCAATATAATTGCAGAAGTTACAGTGATTAAGGAGGCAGTTTCATTCAGAATATCAAAGATATTTTAACATCATGGTTGAAACTGACTCACAAAGTGCATGTAAGATTATCAGAAAAGAGTGGAGAGTACCATGGGAAATCATTCACATAATTAAAGATATATGGAAAATGCTAATGGAAGTATAGGGCGTACAAATAAGACACATATATAGAGAAGCAAACCAACTAAAAGATAACATTGCTAACATTGTGTTCCAGTCAGGTAGCAAGCAATATTTCTAGGGATTCGAGGAGTTACCAAGCTCAACTAGAAGAATTGTTATTTTAGACAAGCAGCACACCCCAAACATCATAATCAGATACAAGAAGGGATTGGTAAGCGGAATCAGGGATAGGGATAGCAAACAATAGTATTCACAAGCATATTTGCAAAATTGAAGATGAATGTTATAGTGGTAATCAGAAATATCCTATGATATTGCAGATATCAAGAAGTGGTTCAACAACAACAAAAGAGAGTACTTAGAACCAACCTTTGATTGAGCAGAGTAATTCTAGCTAAGTTTCTATGTAACTTCATTCCAACTCTTCTCTTGGCACTGCGAATGAAGCAACATTAGAAATGGGGAAATCGAAAAAGGGAATACTTGGATAGGTCTACATATGAGTTTAAAGAGAAAAGCATATAGATAAGAATGATAACTCTGGTAGCTGAACAACCACAATAACAAGGATGACCATGTTTTATGGTCACCACCCACAGCATCTCGAAGATGAAACTCAAGGACAACTACAAAACACATGCGGCGAAAATGGGGGAAATGAAAAACCTAGATTAGGAAACTTACACTTTCTTAGTTATAGGATTTTCTCTTATTTTGGACTAGATAAGACTTCTTGGTATCAGAATGTAGGCTCTTTAAGCCCATTTGCTTAATGATTTATTAATAAAGAGGGGTTCCTGACCCAAATTTGATTAAAAAACTAAATAAAATAGAAAAGAAAATCTTGAAATAGGAGAAAGGGAGAATAGAATGAAAGTAACACTATTGGTAGGGTAAAAGTGCAGAAAAGCACAGCGTCAAGGAGGGACTTTAGTCACTATGTTCCTAAAACATCATACCAAAGCCCCTGAGCCTACCTTACAAGCTTGAAAAGTCCTAAAGTGATCCTAATTCATGTAGTTAAAGTTCTTAGTCATGAGTATAGAGGCAAGCATATTGGGCATGATACATGGATATTTTTTGTGAAAGTGAGTGATTTTTCATAGTCCCAAGGTTATACATTTAAGCATCATTGGGAGTGAGTATGGGACTTCTTTTTGTGAGGGCACTCACATTGCATTGTTAACAATAGGCTTATTCAATGATTGTAGCTTGTTGATAGTACCTCGTTTGTCATTGTTGCACGGTCGCATGCATTAGTCTATATTGGTTTGCTGGACAGTTATCTAATTGTGTTTTGAAAAGTAGGTGTAGGTCTATGTGCTTAAGTGTGATGAGATATATGCAATTAGTTTGAGGTATGTCTATTCTTGTGCTACTTATATAGATTGAGTCTGTCACTTGAGGAAAAGCAATAATTTTAAGTTGAGGGTGTTGATGTGCTATCAAAATACAACACTTTTGATCCTTAAAACTTAGAATTTAATGTGTGATTAATGCAATGTTAATGTGTTTGATGTGCTTTTGTGTTTGTTTTAAAGGATTTCAAGGTTGGCACAATATTTGGGCAAATATGCATAAGTTGCTAATTTTGAGGATCTACGAGACCCTTTGTAGGCCGTAGAGTATTCTACCGTCCATGATAGAGGTTTTGTGTGGAATTTCAATGAAGGGTCGATTTCTGAAGTTTGGCCTAAGCACATGTAGATGATTAGTGGAACACTTTATGACTCGTACATCAAGTCTCATACCATAAGGATCACAAAGTGACGACAAGCAAAAATTTCATCTGACGAAACCCCCTACGGGCTGTAGAAACTTCTACGAGCCATAGAGGGGTGTTATAGAAGTCAAGTCCAGAAGTGTAGTAACAAAGCACGAAAGCCCAACTATGAGCCATAATTCAAATGGCCGATAGAGTACCTCATGGAGCCTGTCGACCCAGTTATCCTATTTTGTTTAGGATTTGTATATTAAACATTATAAATAGATTTTTAGGTTATTTTTCTTGAGATTAGTGAGAATAGACAGAAAACTATTGGAGAGTTTGAGAAGCACTTGTAAGCTTTAATTACATCTTCAAATTACAATCTTGTGATTCTCATTGAAGCTTTGGATTTTCTTGTGCTTGATTCAATTATGTAAGTACTCTATCACGATATTCAAATTCATGAGTACTACATTTACACAAATTATGAGTAGTTAAATCCACAACTAGGATTGTGGGAACCATGAAGAACTAACAAGGTAAAATCGAATAATTTATAATTTTTGAAAAGTGTGCATGCATGTGTTAATAAACTCTCTTCGTTTTGCATGTTTTCCATTGGTGGCAAACATTAGAACCCACCTAGTGTTACTGACTGGACCAAGACAGTAATGAATAGGAAAAAAGACTAATTAATAGGATTCGATCGATGTTTCTTGTCTAATCAACCAAACTGGGCCAAAGGGAGATTATACTAGCACAACAGGTAATGGTTAGTAATGTCACACTACGGTGATAGACCAAATCACGTAGTGAAATTCGCCTCTTGACTAGACAAAGGATTTGGTGGACTTAACTTACTGTTCTACATGCTATACACTAGAAAACAATTTGGTTATCCGGTGATACTAAGTTAGAGAATCATGGGAAATACAGTACCCTAGTTTCTATCCATATTTGCTAAACCCTTCTGCTAGTTAGGATTACTTTTTACTTATTATTATAACCCTTGCCCTTTCAGGGAGATAAGTTGGTTAATAAACCTATATTGTAAATTTGAATTCTTCTAAGCCTACCATATTCCCTAGGGTTTGATCCTAACGTTGGCTAGGTTTTATATCTTAACATCAACTGCTTTAGCCTAAAAAATGAGGTGTAGCTTGGGGGACATCAATGAGGTCTACAAGGTGGTGCAGATTATGGAGGTATCTTCTAAGAAGAAGGCCAAAATTGTTGCTTATCGACTTAAGGGAGTTGCTCAAGTTTGGTTCACACTATGGAAGTTCGAAAGGATTGAAGAAGGTTCTACTGATTGGGAGTTACTCAAAGTCGCTTTTCATGATTGATTTTGTACTTTTGAATTAAGGGAAACTGATGATGTTCACGCTCCAATAAGAAAGCAATCGTTGTCAGTAATTAACCTAACCAAGGTTAGGATCGACTCCACAGGGAACACACGGCTTAATTACAAGATTTCACCACTAATCATTTCTAGCATTTATGACTACAATCTCTAAATGAAGGGGGGTTGTATTTCAAAAATAAAATAAAAATGCCACTAACTATAACACGAGGAAACACTCAATTTTAGGAAAAACTTGGGAATTGTGTTCCCCATGGTTCGTCTACTTGATTACCCTAGACAACATAACAACAATTGGTGATTTGCATGTAGGACGGTAACTTAGGTTCTTCCAGCCCTCTTGTAAAGATGAAGGTTAAATTTCACCATGGTGCTTGGTCGGCAACCATGGCATACCAACTTACCATTACCTATTATCCCAATCAACCTCCCCTTGGTCAAGATCGGTTGATTAGACGAGAATACATTGATTGAATTCTATCATCTACTTCCGTTTTCCTATTCGTCACTACCTTGATCGGGATCGTGATAGTAGGAGGAGTTTGGTGTTGGCCACCACCAAATGACAATAATAATGAAGGAAAATAGATAATATATACAAAACCGCAATCATAGAAATGCAAAAAACCTAAGTCATCTCAAGGTTAACTACCCATGGTTCCCAAAACTCCAAGTTGTGGGTGCTTAGCTACTCATGGCTAAGGCAAAAACACCAGAATACAAATAATAATATAGTTGAGAGCTTTACCAATACCAAGGAAGAAAATAGGCACCACAAATTGCAAATCGACAAACTTGATTGATCAGCAATGAGTACAAGGCAAGTTTGCAATCCCTAAAAAATAGGTTTTCCAAGAGAGAATAATAATCTACTCTAGAAAAACTAAGTAAAACTTCAAAATGTATTTTTCAATAGTCTATTGGTCCCCTCCTTCTAAAAACCTAACTTAAACTATAAATAGTATTTATAAAACAACTCTTGAATTTACATAGAAAAGACAGTTGGCAACTGATAAGTTATTCAGGTATGACTCATTGGATAACCTACGAGTCATAGTCAAGGTCTCATATTAGGTTCTTGGCATCTTGCACTAAATTGGTATGACCTATAGGTATGAGTCATTGTATGAGCTACGACTCGTATGTTGGTCTTATAGTCTTGGTCATCTATTTTTGGTCCAACATCTTGGCCCTTTGATTCTTGCTATGAGTCCACCTATATGAGTCGTAGTGTGACTTACAACTTGTATGATAGACTCGTAGGGGTGACCACCACTTAGCAGATTTCTGAATTTTAGTCTCTGATTCTTGAGACAATATCACCCTACGACTCGTAGGGAGAGCTATGACTCGTAGATGGGCTCATAAGGCCTATGCTTCATCAAAATTTGCAACTTTTCTTTAAAATCATGCCAACGTAACTTTTCTTCAAAATTAGCACAAAACCACATCAAAACACAAAAATGTCGCTTTAAGAACTCAAATCTCTTATTTTAGGCACCAAATGTGTTGTATTTTAACAGCACATTAACACCCTCAACTTAGAATTATTGCTTATCCTCAAGCAATGACTCAATCTATGCAGACAAAGAGAAAAACATAGCAGCTATATTAATGTCATATACAATAGATCCTTTGTTTTGGGTACCCAACTACTATTTTCAAAACAGAATTGCATAGTTATTGAGCAAACAAGAATATAATGACAGACCTGACAATCCAACTATGACAAGCTAAGGAGCATCAACCATCCACAATCACTGGTATAGTCATATGCTACTCAAGTAGTGTAAATGCCCTCACTGGAAAGAAGTCCCTCACACTCACTCAAAAGCATTTGGAATTCAAGGACTGAGCAAGAATTCTGACTCTCATAATTGAAATTCAATGTATACCAAAACCATAGGCTTTCCTCTATACTCATCTTCTGGCTTGGTGATAAAGCGGAGTTGGATCAATTTAGGACTTATAGGTTTGTAACATAGATTCAGGGTGCTTTGGTATCGTACTTTGGGCAAGTAGTGACTAAAAGCTATCCTTGAACCATGTTTACCAACACTTTGTGCTTTCACAATCCAATCATTTTTAATCACTCCACCCTTATTCTCCTGTTTTGAACTTTTCTTGAGTGCTTTCTCTTTTTCAACTGTACCTCAATTTCATGCTCAATTTTGCTATTTTTCCTCCACTCAAGGCACTTTTCTTTTCTTTTTCTTCAAATCGATTCATGGTTTTTATTTCTTTCTTGATTTCCCAACTAACCACAATAAGGGTCCCCCCAACTTAGGATTTTAGCCTCAAGTGAAGTACACAATATTTATGCCTCAAACCAAGGCCACTAACTGCATCCACCCTCAACTTAGGCCTTTGGCCTCAATCAAGGTTCACATGTTCAGGGATAGACCATAGCCAATATCAAGGCATTTCATCAAACAAGGTTAAGCTAGCAAGGTATCAAGAAAGAATGAGTACATGATAAGCTTACAAGTTTGGAACAAGGGATTCACTCACTCATCTGGTGGGTCATTTAGGCTAAAAGTGGTTTCACTCAAAGAACAAAGGCCTAACATCCTTTCCATATCCACCACATCACCAAACCAACTTTAGACTAACAAGGCAATTTCTGGCTCCATACAATATGCATGAATGCAGCAAAATAAGCTCACAACACACATGGCAATTGCATCCACAATCAAGTATAGACTCATAGGTCATGCTTTCAGTTTCAGCTTACCTTCACAATATCAGAACAAATATTGCCAGATACTCAAAAATGTATGAAGGCATCAATAACCACAACCTCAAAAAATTTGAGGGTACACAATTTTTCATCAAAACATTAAAAACACATCTAAAAATTATGTATATACTTATAGATAACACTACTATGAATTTACCATTATCTACACTATCTAAACATGTTGGTTCAACAGAAAAGTAAACATCCACAAGGAAAAGAAGCACGGCAAGAAAACTTTGGGATCAAAAATAGGGGAAGTTATGGACTTGAGGCTACTCAGACTTCACCATAATCCATAACTTCCACCACCCTATCAAAATGTGATACTTTTTCCTCAAACTAAAAACATAAACTTAAGACGGGAAAATGAAAACATAACAAGACATATAAACATTAAAAAGTAATAACTAACAAAACTAGTATCCAAAACCAAACATAACAACGTTCTCCAACAAAAAAATCCAAAAACCAACAGAAAACATAATATTGTCTAACACAAGGACAAAATATCCATAAATAAAAGTAAGAGCTGGGGTCAAAAAGGGTTAAAGATCATGGTGCATCAAGCACCAGTCTTGGGTTGATCTGCGAGGTCCTGTGCTGCCTCTCCTCTGTAGTTGTACTGGAAGTACCCTCCTCGGGTAGGGTGTGTTGTGCTCGCTCTCTCTAAATAGCCACTAACAAAAGAGACTCTTACACTACCTCCTCACGTATGGGCTCCTCATCCTGTCTCAACTTCTTAGGGGTAAGCTCTGGGTCATCACTCTGATCAAGGGGCCTCTTCCCATATATGTCTAGACGGTAGGTGAGCCAATCAAATGCCTCATCATCTACTGGTGCTAGCTCTAGGGCTGGAATAGGGGCTGTTGACAACTGTAATAAATCAGCGTTGAACTTGGCAAACTCCTCAGTAACTTCACTCACATCGGAAGGCCTAGTTACCTCAAGCCTCCTATAGACTCTAGTCTCAAATATATCGATCCGAGCATCTACCACTCAAACTCTCTCGTCATCTAAATCTCGAGCAAATGACCTTATCCGCTCTTCAAAGTCCTAAATAGTTTGATCAATCAATGTTCGAACTCATGTTGACAACTCTCGTTGCCTGCCCTCTGCTATAGCCACCCTACGTAGTAAAGCCTGAAAAGTAATAGCAGAGAAAAGAGGGTTAACCTATAAAGTAGTTATTGTTGGTGCTGGAGTGCTGGAGGATGGTGTAAACTCGATTTCAACTGCTAGTGTGGGCTATGCAGTGGCCAGAGTAGTGCTGGTAGTAGCTGAAGGTAAACCTGGAATCTGAGGCTCTACCGGGAATGGCTCTGGCATAGCGGGTGGGATAGCTCTTTGTAGGGCTATAGGGTTTTCGTTAGCCTTGATTAGGCTTGGGTTTATTATATGCAAAGCCTTTACATAACGGTCCAAGTGGAGAGAAACCATCACACCAGCTTTGCATAATTTATGGATTAGAATTGTGAATGGTAATGCTTGATTAGTGCGGACCGCTGACTCTTGGTTCTAATATGCCAAGAGGTGAGCTAATCAATTTCATTTTCTACCAAGATGTTCGCCAATAACACTACCCTCTCTAATGTGATCACATTATCCATAAATGTGGACTTGAAGAACATTCGGATAATAGAGCACCAAAACTTTGTCCTAAATAAGAGATGGGCCTTCAAATTATACTTGGCATGGTCTATAACCCATATCATCTCAACACCTTCCTCGCAAATTTGGCTCGCTATCCACCTTAATAACTTTATTTTTAGCTCGATATCATTTTAATAAACTATTTTCCTCATGTCTGCCATTCTATGGTCATATTCTGCTGTGGAGTATAGGGCTATGTAATTAGGTTTGAATTGCATCTTTCGAATAATCTCTACTGAGATGTCATCAATTTCACCCCTGACCATGACTTCACTCAACCGTGGTGCATTAATGGGCTTCATAAGCCTCGAAAGGTTGCCACGTATAGTAGCATAGTAAGATGCATAGAATTATTGGACTGGGTAGGGGGCATACTTCCCAAGAACTTATGATAACCATCCTAACCCATGGCGGTCAATTTTAGCTTCTAAATCTGGTACACCTTGCAACCCCAAGACTTTCAACCTTACCTCCTCATGAAATTTCCACACCAACCTCCCCTGACTCTTAAGTTCCAACCTCTTATCATAGATATCAGTCCAAGAACACACCATCTTGTGTTTTGTGGATCAGTGAAGGTGATCGTGTAAGTAGAATCAGTTGGTTATGAAGGAGCAATCTCTTCTGGGTGAGCCTGAGACACTTCAAGATAGTCAGAGTCAGAAGTAGAGGCATCATCATCTGACCCGTATTCTTCATCCTCCTCATCAGACTGGGAGGAGCTATCCACTTTCGTCGGTACTCTGGTTGATTGTGATCGTGTTATGGGCACGTTAGCCTTAGGGTCAGGGTGCACATTCATCTCTTCAATTGACTGCTCATCTTCGGAGGACTCATCTCTTTTCATCCTTTAGGAGACATTGTTTCTACAAAACCATTACCAACCAAAGCCTAAGTACCATGATATCTTATACCAATAAGATAACACATAAAACAATCAAACAACTAACAATAAAACATCTTAAGTAAAAAAAATTGAATCGGGTTTAGGGCTATAAATACGAGGTACAGGTATGACTCGTAGGGCTACCTATGAGTCATAGTCTTGACCTGTATCTCATTCCATAGGCATTTTGAGAATTCAAATCTAGGCTATAAGACCACTATTATGACTCGTACTAGGTGCTACAAATGGTAGGCAAATCTTACATGGAAAGGGTTAAGGCACCAAGGATGTCTAAAGCCTCCTACGAAGGACCACTACAACTCGTAGAGAGACCTACGACTCATAGTGGATCATCTTAGCAGAAAATGGAGAGATTGTTGGGTGTCTTTAACCTTTCCATATAGACTAATGATAAATCAAGAAGGCGTCAGAGGTTATAACCACAAAGGCATAGGCGATACAGCAGTAAACATAAGTACCTTTCATTACCAAACATAGCAATACAAAGCATGAATTTATCCTTAACAATTAAAAATTCCTCTAAAATTATCAACATCTATGCATACTAACAGTAAAACTATAACACCGCTCAGCCCAACAATTTCAATCTCGCGTGATCTTCATTATGTTCCATAAAATACGCAACAAATGCACATGGTCATAGTACTAGATATCAAATTCACCAAACAAGGACAGGATTTAAGACTAAACCTTTTACAAGGACATAAACAAATGCATACCATATTTTTCTTAATATCATGGGCACTTTTGCATGGTTATATTAATCATGATCCTGAGGCCTTCATTCAATCATCCATAAGACAAGGATTTTTTAGAGATAAATCGAATTTAACTACAAGAACTTACCAAATGAATGAGTGAATAAATGATGAGAAGAAAACCAAGAAGAGTTCTTGCTCTACAATTCACTTGCTGGGGAATTTTAGTGGGTGAAAGATGTGAAGATGAATGAAATAGTGAAAGTGAGTGATAGGGAGTGCTATAAGCTGAAAGGGGATGCTTCATGAAGGGATATGAAGAGCCAAGAGATGTTGACATCTTAAAATTCAAAATGGTTTGCCCTTTGAAACTTTGTAGATTGGTCTTCTGAGACCCCGACTACGAGTCGTATAAGGTCATACGACTCGTAGGTCCTGATCTCCTAGCAGACCTAATCATTTAGGAAAATTATGAATTCATACCTGAGCAGTATGAACCCTACTTATAATTCATAGGGGACCCTATGAATCATAAGGTTGGTTCGTAGTATATGTCAGCCTTTGGTACTCACTATTTCCTTCTATTAGGCATGACAACAAGTCGTGACATTTATTATGATTTGTAGGTCTGCTCCTAGAAGCTGCATCCAAGCATAATTTTTCCATTCTTCAATGTTGGTATGTACCTGCAACCAATTACTTAAAATACACCAAAATGCCAATTGATATAACTGGTTCAAAGTCTCAGCAATCACAACACAATGTAAAGTTACCAACCAACAAGTTAACTACGATAAAATGCCTCAAAATAAATCAACACACAAAAGATGCTTGGGTTGCCTCCCAAGAAGTGCCTTGCTTAACGTCATGGAATGACTATACCATCACAGATAATTAAACTTCTCCATGAGTTCCATCTCTGCTCCTTCTACTCTTTCTTTGTTTATCTTGCACTGCATTTAGTTAGTCAGCAAGCTGCTCTATCTTATCACCAACACTTTGCATTGATATAGTTTGTTGTTCCACTTTGTAGTTACATTTGAGGACATCAAACTTTATCTCCTGGACACTGTCATCTTGTTAATTCACCTTGATCAGGACTTGCTCAAGCATACGCTTAATCCAGGTCAGTTTATTAGTGATACAAAGCTGGTGTAGTAACCTCATCCAATATGCAGCATTTTCGCTTTTGGGTATACTAGATGCTCCCGTAGATGTACTAATAGTTGGTATGGCATACCCTTAAAGAGGTTGGTAGACTTGGACAACTGCAGATAGCTTAAGATAACAGTCCTCTTTGAACAACGCGTCAGCTTGCCCTTGTTTTCAGAGGTTAATGCTCGGCAGAAGCTAGCTACCAATTTATCATCAACCAAACCATGGTTCTGGTATGCTACCAAACACTGCTTGTATATTTCCCAAGCCACAACAGAAGGTTCTCCTGGCATTTTTTTAAAATTACATATGTTGTTCTATAGCTTCTATATGTTGGACTCTCTATAGAAAATCATGAGGAAAACTCTCTATACTTCCCCCTAGTTAGAGCAAACATCATGTGCAAGAATTGACCACCACTTCACAGCTTCACTCCAGAGAATCATGGGGAAAACCTGAAGAGCCATGGTCTCCCAAGCAGGATGTCTTGTCCCAAGGACCTCCCTCAACGTTTGAGGATCTTCGGACTTTTGCCCATAGAATAGAGCGCGCCTCTGCAAAGTTTCCAACAAGTTGTTTGCAATGTAGAACTTTTGCTCAGTCATTATGCCAGCTAAGCTAAACCTAAAATCAACTAACAAAAAAAAAACAAAAAACTTAAAATACAGGAGACTCTAGAAATCAACACTAGAACTAACTAATAGTAAAATCAAATCAAAACCTAGTCGTATTCCACAGCAATGATGCTATAATTTCTAATGATGTTCTTGCTCCAATAAGAAAGTGATCATTGTCAGTAATTAACCTAACAAAGGTTAGGATCGAATCCATAGGAAATACAGGGCTTGATTACAAGATTTCAACACTAATCATTTCTAGCATTTATGACTACAATCTCTAATTGGGGAGGGGGGTTTGTATTTCAAAATAAAATAAAACTACCACTAACTATAAAATGAGGAAACACTCAATTTTAGGGAAAACTTGGGAATTGTGTTCCCCATGATTTGTCGACTTAATAACCCTAGACAACATAACTATAATTAGTGATTTGCATACAAGATGGTAATGTAGGTTCTTCCAGCCCTCTTGTGAAGGTGATGGTCGAATTTCACCATGGCTCTTGGTCGGCAACCATGGCATGCCAACTAACTGTTACTTATTGTCCTAGTCAACCTCCCCTTGGTCAGGCGGCAGAGCACATCAATCAAATTTTGTCATCTACTTCCCTTTTTCTATTCATTACTACCTTGGTTGGGATCGTGATAGCAGGTCGGGTTTGGTGTTGGCTACCACCAAATGACAATAATAATGAAGGAAAATAGATAATACAAGCAAAACCTCAATTATAAAAATGCTAGAAACCTAAGTCATCTCTAGGTCAACTATCTTGGATCCCACAATCCCAAATTGTGAGTGCTTAGCTACTCATAGCTGAGGCAAAACACACAAAAATACAAATAATAGACATAGTTGAGAGCTTTACCAATATCAATGAAGAAAATGGGCACCATAATTGCAAACCCATAAGCTTGATTGATCAACAATTAGTACAAGGCAAGGTTGGAATCCCCCAAAAATAGATTTTCCAAGAGAGAATAATAATCTACTCTAGAAAGCTAAGAAAAGCTTCAAAATGTATTTTTCAATAGTCTACTGGTTGCCTTCCTTCTAAAAACCTAACTTAAAATATATATAGTATTTATAAAACAACCCAACAATTTACACAAGAAAGACAGCTGGCAGTTGATACGTTACGCAGGTATGACTCGTAGGATGACTTACGAGTCGTAGTCGGGGTCCCATATCAGGTTCTTGGCATCTTGGACTAAACTGGTACAACCCATAGCTATGAGTCATTGCATGAGCTACAACTCATATGTTGGTCTCATAGTCTTGGTCCTCCATTTTTGGTCCAACATCTTAGCTCTATAATTCTGGCTACAAGTCCACCTATATGAGTCATTGTGTGACTTTCGACTTATATGATGACCTCATAGGGGTGACCTACACTTAGCAGATTTATAAATTTTAGTCTCTGATTCTTGCTATTATATCACTCTACAATTCATAGGGTGAGTTTCAACTCGTAGGTAGGCTTGTAAGGACTATGCTTCAGCAAATCTGTACCTATTCTTCAAAATCATGCCAA
Organism: Solanum sejunctum; assembly: GCA_025642045.1. Taxonomy (NCBI): domain Eukaryota; kingdom Viridiplantae; phylum Streptophyta; class Magnoliopsida; order Solanales; family Solanaceae; genus Solanum; species Solanum sejunctum. Next base: position 14,865 of record JAOTQJ010144531.1, on the reverse strand, counting down.
CCTAACTTTTCTGCAAAAGTAACAGAAAAACACATCAAAACACAAAAATGTCGCTTTAAGAACTCACAAAATCCCTTGTTTCACGCACCAAATTTGTTGTACTTTGTCAGCACATCAGAAACCAAAGTGATTAAGTTTATGAATTTAAAGGAAGATGGTATGAGAGTGAGGAATTATATCCTTATGATCACTAAGTTATATATGTATTCTCCTTCTCTGGTTGCCAACTCTAGGGCCCATATGAACATGTTCACCTTATGTGTATCCAATTTGGTGAAAATGGAATGTAAGATTGTGATACTCATTAAAGAAATGGATATTTCTCAGCTAATTACTTAAGTCGAGCAATTGAAGAGTAAAAATCTTCAAACAATGAGGATGAGGGAGTCCAAAAAGGCTTATTTTGATGGTGGATTTTCACATGCTAAGTTTGGTAGTAGTCGTTTCCAATGAGGTCAATGGTCGTCCAAAGGTTCTCCTCAAAGGTTTTATAATGATATGATGCCTAACCCTAAGGCCCAAGTTAATAGTTGAAACGCCCCAAAAATATGCTTCAGAATGCCCATAATCATAATTTCCATATATCTCAAACTCCGTGTATGATTTCAAAAATCCAATTTCATATTTTTGATCGGTGGGCAAACTTGAAGGGGAAATAGGTATTAACCCAGATTTTAGAAGACTCACAGCGAAAAATAATTTTTGCTAATTTTTGAATTCCAGAGAGCATTCGCCCCCTGACCACAACGTGCCAAGGGCACAGAGCAGTGTTATTTTCTCCTTCAAGTTTGGTCCACATTGCAGATTGCACGTGGACCAGTGTTTGTTTTTCCTTATTTTTCTATTTTGGCTAAAAGACATTGGGGTCATAGCCCAATGCCCATTTAAAGGTGAAATCTCCCATACTTAGCCATTTTTCAACTCTATATCACTCAAAACCCTCTCAACAACCTCTCCAAGACTTGATCAAATATCTCATTCAAATCCAAGGATTTCCAGCTCACTTTGGATCTCCAAAACTCAATCCAAGCTTCAAGTCTCCTTCAAGGATTACATGAAGGAATTCTAAGTTTAGGTATGTGAATTTCATCCATTAGGTCCTTTCACCCATGGAGCCCAATTTCCTTTTTTTGCATGAAAATTGCATGTTTTCAAGTTGTATTGCCTATGGGTATCTCTTATTATATATTATGAGTACAAATTATGGTGGGGTTTTATGAAATATTGATTGATTATGCATTACTATCTTTTTCAAGCTTACTCCATGGATTGATTTATCTATTGAGACTATGCATACTTTGAACTATGAAACTATGATCTATTATGAGCTTTTGTGATGGGTTTTATCATGACCCAAGCCTACGGCCTAGGTGTGACATGATAAATGGGAATATAAAGGGACCCCAAACAAGCCTCTTAGCATATCATTCACACATCCTTGGTTGTGGAAGCAATTAAACAACAATAAGAGAGTATAAACAAGGATAAGGGACTATGGGAAGTTTTTAATAGCATAAAACATCAAAAGGGTCAAAGCTCAAGCATAATACTTAAGAAATTCTAACCACCTCTGTTGTCTCAAGTTGAGATCTTTTTGGGTGAACACATATTGGAGACTCTTATGATCGGCAAACACATCGACATGCACCCCAAACAAATATGACACCAAATTTTCAAAGCAAATACTAAGGCAGCCAATTCAAGATCATGGGTAAGATAATTCTTTTCATCCACCATATGTTATCTAGAGCCATAAGTTATCACCTTACCATTATGCATCAAAACACAACCCAAACCAATTCTTGAAGCATCACAATACACAACAAACCCTTCCAACCCATCTAGTAAAGACAAGATAGGAGCGAAGACAAGCTTATCCTTCAAAGTTTGAAAACTCTTTTCACACTCATTAGTCCACACAAATTTTACCTTCTTTTGGGTCAACTTAGTCACAAGAGAAGCAATAGAAGAGAAGCCATTGTAGTAACCCACTAAACCCAAGAAACTTCTAATGTTCGATGGAGTCAAATGTCGAGGCCAATTTCTAATCACCTCTATCTTCTTAGGATCAACCTTAATACCATCACCTGACACCACATGACCTAGAAAGGCAACCTATTTCAACTAAAACTTACATTTTTCATACTTTGAATAAAACTTCTCCTCCCTCAAGATTTGTAGTACCACCCTAAAGTGAGCCACATGCTCCTCCTCACTATGGGAATAGATCAAGATGTCGTTAATGAAAACCACCACAAACAAATCAAGGTAAGGTTTGAACACCCTATTCATAAGATCCATGAAGATAGCCAGTGCAATAGTCAAACTGAAGGACATAACCACAAACTTATAGTGCCCATACCTAGTCTAGAAGGCCATCTTGGAAATGTCACACTCCCTCACTTTCACTTGGTAATACCCAGACCGAACATCAATCTTAGAGAAGTGACTAGCCCTTGAAGTTGGTCCAAAAAGATCATCAATCCTTAGTAGAGGATACTTATTCTTTACGGTGACCTTATTTAGTTGTCGGTAGTCAGTGCACATTATAAGAGTACCATCCCTCTTATTAACAAATAACACTATTGCACCCCAAGGTGATTCGCTAGGCCTAATAAAACCCTTCTCCAACAAATCCCTCAATTTCTCCTTCAACTCCTTTAGCTCTGTTGGGGCCATACAGTAAGAGGGAATAGAAATGGGTTGAGTATCGAGAAGGAGGTCTATACCAAAATCTATTTCCCTTTCAGGAGAAACACCAAGAAGCTCTTTGGGAAAGACATCAAGGAATTCATTAACCATCAGAACCAACTCTATGGGAAAGACTTTGGAGTCCACTTCCCTATCCCCCACAAGATGATAGAGACATCTCTTAGAAATTAACCTTTGGGCTTTAACGCAAGAAATAAAACTACCCTTGACGACCACATCATGACTATCACACTCAAGGACGGGTTCATCATAGATGCACCAACGGAGTAGACACCTTATAAGGCTCACACATAATTCGGGGTTAACATGAAACTTTTTGGCAACAAAAGGAGTAACAAAAGAAAGTGTGGCACCCACGTCCATCAATCCATAAACATCAAAATCAAAGACTTTTAACATACTGGTGAACGGTATCAGGCACCTCATCTATCCCTTGCCTTAATTGAAAAGCATAGAACTAATTGTGCCTTAGAGCACCACTTTGTTGGCCTCCTCTTCCTATAGGAACAACATTTGCACCCCGACCTTGTGGATGACATCTCTACCCTTATCGCGATTACAAAGACAATCCATTACTATCACGACCCAAGCCTAGGGCCTAGATATGACCGATGAATGGGGAGCCCAAAGGAACCTCAAACAGGCCCCATAACATATTATTACACATCCTTGGTCGCAGAAGCAATTAAAAGGACTATCAGAGACAAGCATAAATAATAGGAATTGGGACTAAGGGTAAACTTCCATATCATAAACATCAAGAAACAAGAGAGTCCAGGCTCATAGTATAGATACATAACATGTCCAACAACACCTTTACTACATAGATAAGACCGGCCGCCAAGACAAACTACCGAGCTCACCCTCATAGTCAACATTTACATGAAAGAAAAGTAGTCTTAGTACATGACATGAAAGAATAAGCAAAGTCCTCGAAATGTAGGACTTACCAACAAGCTTGAGTAGAATCATACTAGCCATGTAGATAGGGATGCTCAAGCGAGGCTTTGATTCCTACATGGTAATGTCATGTAGGCATAGAGTATGCATTAGTATGTTTAAATGTACTAAGTATGTAGGATGCAGCGCAACAAGAGATAAATATCATAATTCAAATGCATAAGCATAGGGAATGAGTAACATATAAAAATATGGCATTCATGGAAGATGTTTGTGGTTAATCATGCTTATAGAGTACATATTACATGCGTAATAAGAGACCACTATCATATTTGTTGATTGTCTCACCTACCACCCTTTGTTATTGAGGTACTAGCCCCATCAATTGGTTGGTGGATCATCGCACCCTACCACCCTTGGTGACCGAGGTATAAACCCTCGGATATAGTTGCCAAGGTACAAAATTCCTGACATGATTGGTGGATCATCACACCCTACCATCCTTGCTGACTGAGGTAAAAAACTCTTGACATGGTTATCAAGGTACAAACCCATCGACATGGTTATCAAGTTATGAATACCTTGACATGGTTACATGACTCGTAACCCCTGAGTAGGGCATGGTCACATTCTGACACTATATAGAGTATACCATATACATACATCCATTATATCATCATTTCATCATCATGTCTACATCATATAGTCATTCAATGCATAAAACATACTTCGCACCTTCAATTCCTCAAGAAATCATAATTGAAAATTTTATCAAACACTTAGATAGTGTAATACTAGTGTAAAACCATGCAATTCAAGATTGAAATCATGCTAGAAAAATCAGTGTAAATCCATCAATAGATACTTGGTAACAACCTCAAACAATATACATCAAAACCCTTCATCAAATCTCACAATAAACCTTAGATTCATAGCTTAATACATAGTAAAATAGTCACAATTTCATAAACCACAACATAGTATGCACTAAATTTCATAATGAGTAAGACCCATGAATAAATAAACTTTAAATCATGTAATTCTAAGTAAAAGAGAGCTTGGGCATCATGGGTGAAAGGAACCCATGAAAGAAACCAACATACCTCAGCTTTGGAGATTAATTTGATGAAGATTGGAGATGGAGACTTGAAGCTTGAATGAGAACCTTAAAATCTGGATGAGGTTTGAGACTTGAATTTAGGAGTAAAATATTTGGATAAGTGTTTGAAGGAGTATTGGGGAATGTTTTGAATCATATGAGGGTGAAAAATGACTAAGTATAGGTATTTTCAAGTTTAGGAAGACTTAGGCCCAAGACTTAAAAGTCATTTAGGGAGGAACACTAGGAAGGTCATTCGAAAAGACATCAAGGAACTCATTTACAACCAGAATCGACTCTATGGGAAGGACCTTGGACTAACATCCCTAACCCTCACAAGATGGTAAAGACACCCCTTAGAGATCAACTTATAGGCTTTAATATAATAGATGAACCTACCCTTGACTACCACATCATGACTCTCCCACTCAAGGATGGGTTCATTTGGAAATTAGAATTTGACCCTACAGGTTTTACAATCGATAGAGGCATAGTATGCATGCAACCAATCCATCCCAAGAATAATTTCAAAATCAACCATATCTAACTCAACAAGGTCACAAGGTAATATTTTATGCAAGATGGAAATAGGACACCTTTTATAGAGTTTTCTTACAATAATGGATGCACCAATAGGAGTAGACACCTCATATGACTCATGCAACAATTCGGGCTCCATATGGAACATTTTAGCAATAAAGGGGGTAACAAAAGAAAGAGTGGAACTCGAATCAATCAATGCATATACATCAAAATCAAAGATTTTTAACATACCAGTAACAACATTGGGGACCTCATCAACCCCTTTCCTCTAATGCAAAGCATAGAACCGAGTTCCTTGGGGCACCATCTTATCGGTCGCCTCTCCCTAAAGGAACCATATTAGCACCTTGTGGATGAACCTCCTTACCCTTCTTATGATTTTGAGGGCAATCCACCTTTTTGTGACCCATTTCCCCACAACTATAGCATGTATTAGTATCTCTCAAATGTCACAACTCAAGCCTAGGGCCTAGACGTGCACACATATAGGGAACCCAAAGGAACCCCAAGCGAGGGTCTTAACATATCATTACACATCCTTGGTTATTGAAGCAATAAAATATCAATAAAAGATAAGAAGCAAGGGTAAAAAGCCTAAGGGAAATTCCCATATCGCAATCATCAAGAAATAACAGAGTCAAGGCTCAAAGCATAGATACATATCATGTACAACAGTACCTCTACTACATAGACAAGAGCAGAGGCAAAGACAAGCAACAAGGCTCACCCTCATAGTCAATACATAATCAAAAGAGACGTAGTCTTAATACATAGCAAGAGATCATAAGTAACGTCCCCGAAATGGAGGACTCACCGGCAAGCTTGATAGAAGTTGTACTGGCCACGCGGGGGAGGATGCTCAAGTGTTACTTAGATTCCTAGATGGTGATATCATATATGCATAGAGTATGCGTTAGTATATTTGAAAGTGCTAAGTATGTAGGATGCAATGCAACAATAGATAGGCATCATAATCAAAATGCATAATTAGGTAATAGATGAGCACATGAAAATATGACATGCATGGAAGATGCTTGAAGAAAATCATACTTTCATAGATCATAACACATGTATAGGGAGATACCTTTCTTAGTGCAATCCAAGGCCTACCACCTCCTTAGAGAGGCGCATGAGGTATAAACCCTTTAATGAGGTTGATGGACTACAAACCCCCTCCCCCCCAACGGGTTGATGGGTACAAACCCCAACATGGTTGATGTAGTTAAAAACACCCAACAAGGTTGATGGAGTACAAACCTCCCAACAAGGTTGATGGGTACCAACCCCCAACAAGGTTACCTAGGCCTACTACCCACGAGCTAGATGATCGAGGTACAAAACCCTCAACAAGGTTACCTGAGCATACAACCCCTCGAGCAAGGTAAGGTCATCCCCAACACTATAGAGATATTATTATATATACATATATACAATCCTCCTATCATCATATAGTCATCTTAGCCATACATTCTTCTCATAATTATATAATCATAATATTCACACATTCCTTTCATCATCATATAGTCATCATATACAAATATTACTTTCATCATCATTTGATCGTCATATAGCCATTCAATTCATAAGACATGCATTTGACCTTCAAATCCTCAAGAACCTATAACCTGACATTTTATCAAACACTTAGAGAGTGTGCAGTGCTAGTGTAAAACCATGCAATTCAAGAGTGAAATCATGCTAGTAAATTCAATGTACAACCTTCAATAGATACTTGGTAACACACTCAACCAATATATATCAAAACCCTTCATCAAATCTTTCAATAGATCTAAGATTCATAGATCAGAACATGGTAAAATAGTCACAATTTGATGAACCTAACATTGTGTGCAGTGATTTTCATAATAGATAAGGCCCATGAATAAATAAACTATAAATTATGAAATTTTGAGTAAAAGAGAGATTGGGTATCATGGGTGAAAGGAACCCATGAAAGAAACCATATACCTTATGTTTGGAGATGAACTTGATGAAGATTAAAGATGCAGACTTGAAACTTGAGAGGTAATCCTTAAACACGGAGAGGGTTTTGAGACTTGAATTTAGGAGTAAAATATTTGGCTAAGTGTATGAACGAGTATTAGGAAATCTTTAAAAATGATATAAGGTGAAAAATGGCTAAGTATAGGTATTTTCACATTTGGGAACACGTAGGCCCAAGACTTAAAAGTCTTTGTCCGAAGTCAAAAATCGGCACCAATTTTAACATTGGTGTGCATTGTGGAAGGGGCGTGTAAACCCTACTAAAAATTACATTTTTTGGTTAGAAACATTTCCCACTATACCCCCTAAATAAGAATATGAAGTCAGATTTTTGATATCACTCACAGATTTTGAGATATATGGAAATTACGATTCCGGGCACTTCTGAGGCACATTTTCGGGCACTTTTTTGAGGTCATTTCAATATCTCCGCCTTGGAACATTCGTCCTCGGATGTCGAAGAAATGTACATGTGAGACATAAATATGATAATTCCAACCCATATAACGATGTAACAATGCACTTAAACATCATTTCAAAACCTCATCATAAGTGTAAAATCATCATGAAGTAGTCAATTTAAACATGAACATATGCAATCATATGAGGGCTGAACTTAACATTTGAATTATATAAGGGACTCAGATCAATACCATAGGCTTTAGTAGAGTGGAAAAGGTAAGGATATCACTTTTCCATGTCTGCTTCAGCCTCCTAAGTAGCACTTTTAACTTGTTGATTCCCCCAAAGAACCTTAACGGAAGTGACCTCTTTGTTTCTCAATCTCTTCACTTGCCTATCTAAGATCTGAACCAGAACCTCTTTATAGGTCAAATTATGTTCAACAAAACCCACAACTTCAAGAGGTACAATAGCATTCAGATCACTCACACATTTCCTCGCCATGGACACATGAAACACTAGATGAACCAAATCCATTTCTCTAGGCAATTCTAACTCATAAGCTACCTTGCCAACCCTCCTCATCACCCTATAAGGACCCACATATCTTGGGCTCCACTTGCCCTTCTTACCAAAAGGGACCACATCCTTCATGGGTGACACCTTCAAGTAGATCCAATCACCAGCTTGAACTTAACGTCCCTTCTCCTCACGTTGGCATAAGACTTTTCATGACTTAGGGATGTCTTAAACCTTTCTCTAATAATTCTAACCTTTTGAAGGGCCTCCATAACCAGATATGGTCCCAAAAAAGCTACCTCACCAACCTCAATCCATCCAACCGATTATCAGCAATATCTCCCATGGAGAGCCTCAAAAGGAGCATAATCGATTCTAGAATGATAGTTATTGTTGTAGGCAAACTCAATTAGTGGGAGATGATCATCCCAACTAACCTTAAGATCCAACACATATGCTCTAAGCATATCCTCAAGGGTTTGGGTAGTCCTTTCGACTTGGCCATTAGTTTGAGGGTGGAAGGCCATAGAAAGATTAACTCTAATACCAAGACTCCTTTGGAAGGACCTCCAAAAATGTGAAGTGAGTTGTGCCCCACGATCCAATATGATGGACAAAGGCACTACATGCAACCTTACCAAGTCATGAATGTACAACCTTCATAATCTTCCTCCCATATATGATTTTAACTGGTAGAAAGTGAGCCAATTTTATCATCCTATCAACCAAAACCCAAATGGAATCAAAACCTTTTCTAGTCTTGGGCAACCCAACTACAAAATCCATACCCTTCTCACTTCCAATTAGGAACCTTAATGTCTAGGAATAGGCCACCCGGCCTTTGATGTTCAGCTTTGACTTATTGACAACTATGACAACCGCAAACAAATTTGGCAATGTCCCTCCTCATTCCTCCCCACCAATACACGTCCCTCAAGTCTCTATACATCTTGGTGGAATCGGGTGTATAGAATAAGAAGAATTATGGGCCTCATCAAGGACTTTCTCCCTCAAACCGTCAACACAAGGCACACACAACCTACCTTCGTACCTTGACACAACTCCCCCTTTGGAGAAAACCTCCACCAGGCCCTCTTTCACCAAGGCCTTCAATTCTAACAAGGAGGAATCAATATCTTATTTTTCGTTCACCTCATCAACTAAGGAAGACATAGAACCATCAACAACAATAATGCCCCCATTACCAACCTCTTCCAACCTAACTCTCAATATAGCCAATCGATGTACCTCCCTAGACACTTCTTTATTACCACCATCAACAGGAGCTACGCTACCCATAGACACTCTATTCAAAGCATCCGCCACAACATTTGCCTTACAGAGATGATAATGCACACTCATATCATAGTCCTTAAGAAGCTCTAGCCACCTTCTTTGTCTCAAGTTGAGATCTTTTTGAGTGAAATATATTGGAGGCTCTTATGATTGATGAACACATCAACATACACCCCATACAAATAATGATGCCAAATCTTTAAAGCAAACACCACGGTGGCTAATTCAAGATCATGAGTAGGATAGTTCCTTTCATGTACTTTGAGTTGCCTAGAAGCATAGGCTATCACCTTACTATTTTGTATTAGCACAAAACCCAAACCAACTCTAGAAGCATCATAATACACAATGAAACTCTCAAGCATATCCAGTAATGACACTTAAGGGACGAACACAAGCTTATCTTTCAAGGTTTGGAAGCTCCTCTCACACTCATCGGTTTACACAAACTTAGCCTTCTTTTGTGACAATTTTGTCATAGGACAAGCAATAGAAGAGAACCCATTCACAAACCTCCGATAATAGCCCGCTATGCCCAAGAAGCTCCTAATGTCCGACAGGGTCAATGATCTAGGCTAATTTCTAATCACATCGATCTTCTTAGGATCCACTTTAATACCATCCCCCGACACCACATGTCATAGGAAGGAAACCTCCCTCAACCAAAATTCACGCTTTTCATATTTAGCATACAATCTCTTCTCCCTCAATCTTTACAATACAACCCTCAAATGAGCCCTATGCTCCTCCTCACCATGAGAATGGATCAAAATATCATCAATGAAGACTACAACAAAGGAATCAAGGTAGGGTTTAAAGACCCTATTTATTAGTTCCATGAAGATTGGCGGTGCATTGGTCAACCCAAAAGGCATCACCACAAATTCATAATGCCTAGACATAGTCCAGAAGGTCGTCTTAGGAATATCGCACTCCCTCACTTTCACTTAGTGATACTCGGACCAAAGATCAATCTTAGAGAAATGGCTAGCCCTTTACAATTAGTCAAACAAATCATCAATCCTTGGAAGAGGATACCTATTTTTCATGATGACCATATTAAGTTACCGATAGTCAATACACATCCTAAGGGACCCATCCTTCTTTTTTACAAACAACATCAGTGCACCCCAAGGTGATTGGCTAGGCCTAATAAATCCCTTCTCCAATAAGTCCCTCAACTGTTCTTTCAACTCCTTCAAATCCGTCGAGTCCATACAGTAAGAGGGAATAGAAATGGGTTGAGTATCAAGGAGGAGGTTGATGCCATAGTCTATTTCCCCTTTGGGAGGAAAACCAGGAAGGTCATCTGGAAAAATATCAAGAAACTCATTTACAATCGGAAGCAACTCTACGAGAAGGACTTCGGACTCAATATCCCTAACCCTCATAAGATGGTAAAGATACCCCTTAGAGAACAAATTATGGGCTTTAATGCAAGAGATGAATCTATCCTTGACCACCACATCTTGAGTCTCCCACTTAAGGATGGGTTCATTGGGGAATTGGAACATGACCATATGGGTTCTACAATCAATAGAAGCATATTATGCATGTAACTAATCCATCCCAATAATAACATCAAAATCAACCATATCCAACCCAACAAGATCACAAGGCAATATTTTATGCAAGATGAAAATAGGATAACCTCTATAGACTTTCCTAGCAACAATAGATGCACCAATAGGAGTACCCACCTCATATGTTTAATGCAACTATTCAGGCTCAACATGGAACTTTTTGGTAACAAAAGGGGTAACAAAAGAAAGAGTGGCACCCAGATCAATCAAAGCATACGCATCAAAATCAAAGATTTTTAACATACCGATAACAACATCGGGGACATCATCAACCCTTTTCCTCCCATGTATAGCATAAAACCAATTGTGCCTTGGGACACCATCTTTTCGGCCACCTCTCCCCAAGGGAACCGCATTAGCACCTCGTAGATGAATCTCCTTACCCTTATTGCGATTATGAGGATAATTTTTTGCTTTATACCTCAATTCGCCCACAACCATAACAAGCACCGATATTTGTCAAGCATGGGCCACCATGACCCTTACCACACTTTTGACATACATCAATACAACCTATACCCGTCACACCTTGGGCCATCAAAAATCATTGGCAACACTCCTTTCAAATGCATGAGAAGACCCTTGGCCCTTACGAAACCAGCCACCCCTTTGGAACTTACCCTCAAAATGGCCCTCTTGACCTCATGACCCCTTCTCTTCCTCAATTTCTCCTCTTCAATTTGTTCGACATAGGTCATCAAATGGGACAAGTCTATGTCACCAATCAAAATAGTGGACCAGCATTCTTCACTCACTAAGTCAGACACATCCATCACAAAATTGTTCATTCTCGACCTTGGGTCAGCAAATAAGGAGCAAACTTTGAAAGTTAGATTAACTTGATGGCACACTCACACTCACTGACCCTTGTGTCAAATTCATAAATTCCACTAATTTAGCTTTTCTAAGCTCGAGAGAGAAAAATTGATAAAGGAAAGCCACCTTTAACTCTTCCCAAAACACCACATAGTTGACTCCCTTCTCTTCTTTCTATTGGTTGTACCATATTTGTGCTACCCCTTGAGTTTGTAGGCCGTCAAATCCGCCTTTTCTTTTTGCCTCACACCTATGATAGCCAATATCTTATAGACCTTATCAATGAACTCTTAAGGGTCTTCATCTATCTTTGATCCATAGAATTCTGAGGGATCCATTCTCATGAATTCTCTCACCTAAGAAGATGGTGTAGGAGGATGAGGGGCTTAGGCCCCTTGATTGGCTTCATTAGCCATAACCTGTGCAAGCAAAGTGAGAGCATACCTAAGCTCTCTATTGGTCGATTGCTCCTTAGGTGTGTGGGTGCGTCTTCTCCTTGTATTAGGCATGATCTAGCATAGAAAAGAACAATAATTATGAGGAAAACTTACTTCAACTCTATAGCATGACTTAGAACATGAAGAAGGGAAACATTTTCTAAAATATCTAATAGCCTCCTACTTATAGTTGTGGTACACATCACAACTATGAATAAGACTCTAATCAACGCAGTGTGTTGGACTTTGAGGATCAAACAAACTAGTACTCTGATACTAAGTTTTTCATGACCCAAGCCCAAGGCCTAGATGCGACATGGCATATGGGGAACCTAAAGGAACCCCAAGAAAGCCTCTTTATATACCATTACACATCCTTAGTTATGGAAGCAATAAAATGTCAATAAAAGATAATAAGCAAGGGTAAAGGGGCTAAGGGAAACTCCCATATCATAATTATAAATAAATAAGAGAGTCAAGGCTCATAGCATAGATACATATCATGTCCGACAACACCTCTACTACATAGATAAGAGCGAGGTCAAAGAAAAGCAACCAGGCTCACCTCATAGTCAATACGTAATCAAAAGAGAGATAGTCTTAATACATAGTAAGAGATAATAAGTAACATCCCCAGAATAGAGGACTCACCAAGTTTGATAGAAGTCGTACTAGCCATGTGGAGGAGAATGCTCAAGCGGTGCTCCTATTCCTATATGGTGATATCATATAGGCATAAGGTATGTGTTAGTACATTTGAATGTACTAAGTATGTAGGATGCAGTGCAACAAGAAATAGGCATCATAATCAAGATAAGCATATGGCAATATAACGTGTGTGGAAGATGCTTGAAGTAAATCATAATTTCATAGAGCATAACATGGGTATAAGGAGTGACCATCCTTAGTTCAATCCAAGGCCTACCACCTCCTTAGAGAGGCGCATGAGGTACAAACCCCTTTATGAGATTGATGGTGTTCAAACCCCCCAATGGGTTGTTGGGTACAAAGCACCAACATGGTTGATGTAGTTAACCCCCCCCCCCCAATAAGGTTGATGGAGTACAAACCCCCCAACAAGGTTAATGGGTACCAAAAACCAACAAGGTCACCTGGGCCTACCACCCACGAGCTAGGCGATTGAGGTACAAACCCTTCCACAATGTTACTCGGGCCTACAACCCCCCGAGCTATGCTTGGTCATCCCCAACACGTCAGAGATAATATCTTATATACATATATACATTCATCCCATTATCATATAGTCATGTTAGGCCATACATTCTTCTCATTATCATATAATCATCATATTCACACATTCCTTTCATCATCATATAGTCATCATATACGTATATTACTTTTGATCATCATTTCATTATCATATAGTCATTCAACTCATGAGACATGCATTTGACCTTCACTTCCTCAAGAATCCATAACCGGATATTTTATAAAACACTTAGAGGGTATGTAGTGCTAGTGTAAAATCATGCAATTCAAGAGTGAAATCATGCTAGTAAATTCAGTGTACAACCTTTAATAGATACTTGGTAACACTCCCAAGCAATATACATCAAAACACTTCATCAAATCTTTTAATAGATCTTAGATTCATAGATCAAAACATTTTAAAATAGTTACAATTTAATGAGCCCAACATAGTGTGCAGTGATTTTCATAATAGACAAGACCCATGAGTAAATCAATTTTAAATCATGCAATTTTGAGTAAAAGAGAGATTGGGTATCATGGGTTTAAGGAACCTATGAAAGACACCTATATACCTTATCTTTGGAGATGAACTTGATGAATATTGGAGATGGAGACTTGAAGCTTGAAAGGTAATCTTTAAATCCGGAGAGGGTTTTGAGACTTGAATTTAGGAGTAAAATATTTGGCTAAGTGTATGAATGAGTATTGGGGAATCTTTTGAATGATATGAGGGTGAAAAATGGATAAGTATAGGTATTTTCATGTTTGGGAACACGTAGGCCAAAGACTTAAAAGTCTTGGACCGAAGTCAAAAATCTACACCAGTTTTAACACTAATACGTGTTGCGGAAGGGATGCGTATACCCTAGTGGAAATTACATTTTTGAAAAATCCAAATTTCTAATCGTTTGCTCTTAAATCAGGGTTAGACCCATCTCTCACTCAAAATTACCCCCTGAAAAAGAATATGAAATTGGAGTTTTGATATCACACACGAATTTTGAGATATATAGAAATTACGATTCTAGGCACTTCCGAGGCACATTTTTGGTCACTTTTTTGGGGTCATTTCATCAAGCATGGGCTCTTATGACCCTTATCACACCTAATACATACCTCATGAGGAACCACAACACCAACACCTTGGGTCCTTGGGAAGTCATTGGCAAATCCCCCATTAGAAGCATGAGAAGACCCTTGGCCTTGGTGGAACCAGCCACTCCTTCAACTTTGGAACTTGCCATCAAAATGGGCCATCTTGGCCTCATGACCCCTTCTCTTCCTCAATTTCTCCTCTTCTATTTTCTCAGAATAGGTCATCAAATATGACAAGTCTATGTCA
>JAOTQJ010144522.1:0-35410 GCA_025642045.1 Solanum sejunctum | reverse complement strand
TCCCTTTTATTCTTAAGGACCTAAGTTAAGTAAAATGTTACATAGGTCCCAATACTTTATTAAATTGAACCAATTAATGACGTTCGGGGTTTAAATTACGTTGCGGGTCCTAACAGAAGTAAAAGAGATTAGTTAAGACTTAAAATCCATTAAAAGTAATTATATCAAGGACTTGGGTTCACTTTGCAAATTTAGCTTATTGCTGCATTTAAGAAGCAATTTTCAGGCATAACAGTATAGTTGAAAAAAGTAAGTAAATAATGGTAGGGAATCTTAATAGCTAAATTGGTTGAAAATGATAGAGAATCTTAGTAGCTTAATTGCATGAGTAGCCTCAGAATGGAGAGGTGACTCTGCTGGAAAAAGAATCAATAAAAAATCTTTTTGAAAATATCCCAAAGCACCAGCGTGTGTGGAGCATAGAGACGCAGATCTGACACCGCTATCGACGCGTGAACAACTGAAACTCAGAGGAGCTTACTAGGGTTTGCTCTCTCGAGTATTCCGCACCTCAATATGACTTCACAAACTTTGTAATAAAATATTTTGAGAGTATTTTTGCTCTAACAAAGTGATAATCAATCTCAATATGCTTTGTCCTTTCATGGAAAACTGGTTTTCGTGCAATATGAAAAGTTGATTGGTTATCACACACAGTTCCATTTGATCAACTTTGCCAAATTTTAGCTCCCCCAATAACTGCTTGACCTAGGTAAGTTCACAAGTTGATATAGCTATTGCTCGATATTCTACCTCTGCACTTGATCGAGAAACCACAATCTGTTTCTTGCTCTTCCACGACACCAAATTACCTCCTACTAATACACAATATCCAGATGTATACTACCTATTGGAGGGTGATCCTGCCCAATCAGCTTCTGTATATCCTATGATATGCTTATATCCTTAATCCTTAAAGAGTAGTTATTTTTTGGGAGCTGACTTTATATATCACAAAATACAAACAATTGCATCCCAATGACTATCACAAAGGGAAGTCATAAACTGACTTATGACACTCACAGAGAATGAAATGTCAGGTGTAGTCATTGTAAGATAATTTAACTTTCCTACTGGTCATCTATACCTTTTAGGATTACTGAGTAGTTTTGCCTGTCCAAGAAGTAGTTTAACATTCGGATCCATAGGAATGTCAACAGGTCTATATCCCATCATCCCTGTCTCCTTAAGAACGTCTAAAGCATATTTATGTTGAGAAATAACAATACCTGATCCAGACTGAGCAATCTCAATACCTAGAAAGTACTTTAATCTGCCAAGGTCTTTAGTTTCGAAATACTTAAAGAGATGTTGCTTTAAACTAGTGATGCTATCTTCATCACTGCTAGTTATAACAATATCATTGACATAAACAACCAAATAAATACATAAATTTGCTACAAAATGTTGATAAAATACAGAGTGATTAACTTCACTATAAGTCATGTCAAACTCTGGAATTACTGTGTTGAACTTTCCAAACCAGGCTCAAGGAGACTTTTTCAGACCATAGAGTGACTTGCGTAATCGGCATACAAGTCTAGTAGACTTCCCTTAGCAATTAGACCAGGTGGGTGCTCCATATAGACTTCTTCTGCAAGATCACCATGTAGAAAAGCATTCTTAACGTCCAACTGATAAAGAGACCAATGACAAATAACAGCCATAGATAGAAAAATACGAAAAGATGCCATTTTAGCCACGAGAGCAAACATATCACTAAAATTGAGCCTGAATATCTGAGTATATCCCTTCGCAACAAGGCGAGCCTTAAGTTGATCAATCTAACCATGTAGACCAACTTTCACTGAATAAACCCAACGATAACCAACAGTGGATTTACCTAGAGGAAGGGGGACAAGTTTCCAAGTACCACTCGTATGTAAAGCAGACATCTCATCAACTATATCCTGCCACCATCCCGAATGAGAAAGTGCTTCACTTGTAGTCTTAGGGGTAGAAATAGAGGACAAAGACAGTATAAAAACATAATTAGATAATGCAAGACGATAATAACTCAAGAAAGAATAATATGGGTTAGCATTTCTAGTGGACCATATACCATTCTTAAGTGCACTTGGTTGACTAAGAGTAGGCAAGTCCACAGTAGGAGCAGGGTCTAGCACATGGCATGAATCATCTGAAACTGGTGCTGGACATGGACGACGATGCTGAGTGAAGAGAGGTGAAGGTTTGGTAGGATTTGCTAGAGGTGGCACTGCAATTTGAGATTCATCAAAAGTCAGTATAGGTAGGACCTGAGGTAGAGTTAAGACCTTAGAGATATCAGGATGATCAGATGACGTATAGTAAGGTTGAGATTCAAAGAATATGACATCAGCAAAAACAAGATACCGATCAAGGTCAGGGGAATAATAACAATACCCTTTTTGAACTTGAGAGTAACCAAGAAAGACACATTTGAGAGCATGAGGGGCTATTTTATCTTTTGCTAGACCTAAGTTATGAACAAAGCATGTGCTTCAAAAGACACAAGGAGTTATAGAATGGATATGTGATAAAGGAAATAATATGGAATGTGGAACTTGATTCTGAATGGAAGATGAGGTCATTCTATTAATTAAATAACAAAATGCAAAGACAACATTGCCCCAAAAATATAGTGGAACATGAGACTCAATGACAAAAGTACGAGTAGTTTCTTTAAGATGCCTATTCTTTCGTTCTGCTACACTATTCTGCTGAGGGGTGTATGGACAAGATGTCTGGTGAATAATTACTTGGTGAGTCACATCTCCTGAAAAGAGAGGACATGTATTCTAACACATTATCACTACAAAGATACATATGGAAACACCAAATTAGTTTTGTATTTCAGCAAAAAAATATTTAAATATAAAAAATAACTCTGAATGATCTTTTATTAAGAAAACCCAGCTACATCTTGAATAATTATCAATGAAATTAACAAAATAATGAAATCCTAAGGTTGAACTAACTCGACTAGGACCCCAAATATCGGAATGAACTAATGAAAAAATAGACTCGAAATGACCCTCAGTACTATGTGAAAATGTAGCACAAGTGTATTTACCAAGTTGACATGCCTCAGAATCTCATGTGGATAAACTAGACAAACTAGGCATCAGGTTTTGGAGCTTAGATAGACTAGTATGTCCCTAACATTTGTGAATTATGTCTGGAGTATCTGTGACAGAGCATGCTATGAAGGAATTTAAAGAGGTAATATAGTAAAGGCCTTGTGATTCATGTCCTGTGCCAATTATCTATCCCGTACTGCGGTCCTGCATAAGGAAAAAATCTTCAAAAATGAATTCCATAATGTAATTCCCGCATCAAATAACTAACAAATGCCAAATTAAAAGGAGAACCGGGAACATAAAGAACAGAATATAAGGAGACAGAAGGTAAAAGTTGCGCTTTTCCAATCCCTTTTGGTTTTGTCTCGATCCCATTGGCCAAAGTAATAGCAGGAAGAGATTGTGAGTAAAAAATATCACATAAAAGTGTTTTGTTATAAGAAATATGATTAGAAGCACTTGAGTCCATAACCGATGATCCAAGAGTACTGGACTGTGAAACACAAGCAAAAGGATCACCCGCAACAGGAATAGTAGGTTGAAAAATCGATGCTGCTTGTGGAGAAAATTGCTACTTTCTCAATACTTAAGGAACTCATCATATTCATCCTAAGCAATATGAGTATTATTAGATGATCAATCAGGTGGAGCAGCGAAAACATAGACTTAACAACAGTTCGCTTATTTGCTCGATTCTGAAGGGAGTCGTTATATTCCTTTATAACAGTAGTGTCATAACTGGGGGGTGGACTATGCAAAGTATAACATATGTAATGAGTGTGTTTGAACTTATGACAATAACTACACTTAGAGTGAGATCTTCCAGAATGGCCTCGTCCTCGTTAATTCTCCATAGTTGATGTTCGGTTATCAATCGTTTGTGATGTAAGAATAAAAGAGTCAGTGGTATGTGATGAAGCTACTTTATGATTGGGTGGTGCAGCAAGAAGTAGTAAAGGAGAAAATAATTCATCCATTGTAGGGATGGTAGGACTAGCTAAGATCTGATCATGCATAGAATCATGATCAGCAGAAAGTCTAGCAGTGTAAGGACTAAAAATAATGTCTGTTTGTGCTCTTGTTGTATTGTGAAGTTTGCAGTGACTGCCATCAACATTTCAAATTCCTCTATGATTGCCTGCTCTTGTCCTGGGTATGTACACATATCAGATTCATGTTTCTTTATGTTGGTTATTCGAGATACCACATCATAAAATCAAGATATGTCATTAGTATATAAAGCACGAGGCTTTTCCCAAACTAAATAACATATTTGGATTGGATGAAACAAGGGCATCAACTTGGAATCAATAGAACGCCACAGGAGACTACACAATTGAACATCAACCCTCTCCTGTTGTACTTTGCCTATTGTAGATTTGTAAGGAACAAGAATTTAAAACCTTATGTATGTCATTTAAGGCTGTCATGGGACCCTACAACAAACCAAGTTCAAAAGAATTTCTGTTGGCTATGTTCGACATAATTACCGATAGAAGGGTCAATTTTAAAGAAGTATAACTTTTAACACATTTGGAACTGGGTGGCCCACAGTATATCTAAGAAATCTGTTTGAGTTACATTTACAATGCACTTGGTTTCACCTCATTTCAAGATTGTATGAAGGAGTTATGACCCTTTCTTATGATATCCTCCCATATATTGAAGCCCACTGGCACTTATACGGCCAGTGGTGGCTTGTATGGGTTGTGTGAGGCATGTGAGGCTGGTAAAAGCCATTTTTGCCTTAAGGCAAAGACGAAAACTAGTGACATGGGTCTTATGGCTTGCCACTAGTCGTGGGGTGAGGTGTGAAGGTGAACAAGAGGGCTACAGTGAGCATTAGTGGGAGTTTTTTAGCCAACTGTTGAGCCACGACCCCTCACCACGACCCGTGGCATGGGGCAAGACCCTTGACCCTTGGCATGGATCCTGGACAACAATTTCCTGCACTAAGTATGGTGCCATGAGCGCTCCACACAGGACGTGAAGCTCCACACAACCCGTGGAGGCCTTCATGGTCGCGACGAGATATCTTTTTCCAATCGATTTTCAACTTTAGTTTTCATACTAATTACCTTGCCACGGGCACTCCCACGACCCGTGGAGTGCCACATGACCTGTGGGACCTTTCGTGGGGCAACACTTTGCCAAATTTTCCATCCGTTCACTAATGACATTTTCATAAATGGTAAATATATCCTTTTTGACTCCCCTAAGCTATCGCAACCTTCCTAAAAGACCTAAACAATGTTCCAAAAGATAAAACTTAATACCCTTATCTCAATCACACTCCCAAATCCTCTCAAGAGCCTCCATTAAGCTCCAATTCAATTTCAAGAAAACCCAAGAATAAGTTTGGAATCCAAGACCCACTTCCAAGCTTCCATTTTTCCCAAAATCAATTCCAAGGAATTCAAGGTCTAAGGAATGTCGGTTGATCCTTGATTCCTCCCAATCAAGGAGACCCAAATTTTTTTTTTCAAGAAAACCTACATAGATGTTGCTTACTTTAATTTGGGGTTTTGAATATTATGGTTCCTAAAATTCTGTTAATGCATGGGTAGTGTTTATTTGATGGTTTTAATGTGATTTAAACCATTATATAAGGATGAACTTTGGGGTTTATGAAATTATAAGTATGCATGTCCCCCTTAAGAATTATTTAGGCATGGGTGATTACACTATGGATTTAATTATGATTTCACTTCAATTTCATATATATAAATGTTGATTTTACATTTAGTCTTAATTACCCATGTCATTCGCTCATTGTTCATAGCATATGCATTCATGTACATAGATTATTTTGAGAAATCATGTTATAGGTTAAGCCTAATTTTGTTTTATGGTATGATTTTTATAAAATGTTAGTTATGATAATATTGTGATCATATATATGTCTTTGATTTTGTCTCTTTGAGCATTTGGGTAATTGCAACATTTTGTATATGAACGGGTTGTTGCTATGCATAAATATATAGACTCTGTAATTATGTTTTGGCCTTTAAGCCTAAGAATGCATTAAGATGGTTTCGAAAATGATTTACATCATTTGAAAGTATGTATATATATGTATACATATATTTATTCTTGTGGGATAACGACTTAGAACTGATGGATAGGAGGCAGTAGGGCTATCCCCAAGAGTCTTCTCCCTTTTCTTGAACTATGTGCCAAGAATAGGTTTTCGATCTGAAGAGGGAGTTGTCCTGTAAGGAGAAGGAATGATTTGATTTGTGAAAATCCTATCCAAATAGGTAGTTGTCCCATAAGGAAGGTTACTTCATATGAAGAGAGAGATGTCCTGTAAGGTGAAGTATGGTCTACTCTTGGCAAGTAGATCACCTCTTTACTGATAAGAGGATTTCATCGAGATTCCAAGTAATAGCCCGCTTGGTCTTACTTATTTCAGTTGAGGTCACATCCCAATATTTATATAAATGCATCATTTGCAGTTCATGCATCATGAAATTTCATAGCATCTTGTATATTATATTATTCTATATTCAACTCTTTCTATATTATATGCCTTATAATCTAACGTCGATATGCAAGTTTTGGAAACTTACATGCATTGTGCCCCATAAACTTAGTATATTCAAACGTGCTGATGTATACTCTATGCACACATGATGTTACCATCTAGGAACCAGAGCCCCTATTGATTCTCCTCGTGGCTAGACGGATTGTTCGAATTAGCTTCTGGTGAGTTCTCAAGTCCGGGGATAATGTCTACTTCTTTCATGCTTATGTTCAAACTATATCTTGTATATATTGGAATACTTATGACTATGAGGGTGATCCAGATTGTTTGTCTTGTCCCTTCTAGGTTCTATGTCTAGAGGAGTTGTTAGACAAGTTATGTATTACACTTGAGCTTTGACTCATTTATGTTATTCAAATGTTTAACTCTTTACCTTAGACTCGATTCCCCTTGTTTATCCTTATCTATTATTGTTATTTCAATTACTTTGACGACCAAGGATATGTAATAATATGTTACGAAGCTTGTTTGGGGTTCCTTTGGGTCCCCCATTCACCGATCATATCTAGCCCGTAGGTTCGGGGTGTGACAAAGATGGTATCAGAGCACTTGGTTATTCGATGCTCAGATTCCAACACACCGCATCGATTAAAGTCCTATTAATGATTCTGTTATGCACCACAACTATGAATAAGAGGCTATGAGGCATTCTAGGAAATGTTTTACCTAATTCATGATCTATATCGTGTGATAGAGTTAGGTTCCCTAGGGCCTATTGCTAATCCCTAATAGTTACATTTCAGGATAGTCTCAAGCTACTCAAGATAGTGATATATCAAATGCGAAGGTTCATAATTTTCTATGGATAATGGCCAAAATGGTGACATCATTAGCAACTCAACTCAATCTACAAGTGGGTGCTTCCGAGACTTCTAGTGGTGAGAGAAGAGGTAATGAGGCCAAGAGGGGTCGTGTTGAGGGTAAGTTCCAAAGTTCCAAGGGGAGAGATATGGGTAGAATGGTGCCTTATTCTAGGTGCCCAAAATATGGCAGATGCCATGATGGCCCGTGCTTTAAGAAAATCAATGCTTTTTATGGTTGTGGAGGGGAGGGCCACAAGATAATAGATTATCCTCATAGGCATAAAAGGGTAAAAGAGGTGATGAGAGGGTTGGCGGTCCTAGATGCTGAAAGTGTGGGAAAGGCCATGGCGGCCTATTTTGGAAAAGTCTAATGCTTGCAAAGTTAGTGGTTATTCTCTTGCTCAACTTGAAGGAGGTGATGGTGGTATGACTAATCCCAAGTGTCGAGGTTATGGAATGAACCAATGCTTAAGAAGGATCAATGCTTGTTATGGATATAGAGAAGTGGGTCACAAGTGAGTTGATTATCTATATGTTCTAAGGAAGTGTAAGGGTAGTCGAGCTTTGGATTAAGGTGGTCATGTTGATCAAGTGGCTCAATGAGGGGATGAGGTGCCCAAAGCTATTATCGATAAATTAAAGTTTCCTTGGCTTTGATGTGTATGTATTGTTAAGCCTAGTGTGCCACTATATTCTCTATTCTTTTGGCTGCTAGTGGGGCTTCTTGTTTGTCCAAGTTATTGTATGGACCTTTGGTGTCTATCCTTTTTGTTGAGTATATAGTTGCTAAGAGGTTCTTAGGTGTTGAACCAGGTTTGTATTGGATTAGGTCTTGTCAGGTGATCTTGGTTGGACTTACTTTTTGGAGGTCTTAGGGTGGTTTGGGTACTTGCATAACATGCTTTGGATGAGTGTAGGACCAGTAAGATTTTAATATGATGGGCAGGGATGGTCGATCAATTTGGTCAACTACAATGGGTGATTCACTTCTCTAAGATTGATTTGAGGTTCGGGTTTTGTTCCCAAGTGTCGATAAGGGTGGGTGATATCCCTAAGTGTCTTTTTGGACTAGAAATTAGCATTTTGAATATTGGTAGTGTTGTTTGGTGGGCTTATGCGCCGGTTATGTTTATGGATTTCATGAATAGGGTCTTAAAACCCTACCTTGTCATGTTTGTGATGGACTCTAGAATGGAGTATTGAATTATTTAGAGCTTGTGAATCACTTGGGGGTACTGTTGCAAGTCTTGGGAGGTGAGAGCTTATTTTCTTAATATGATAGATGTGAGTTGAGTATAACAACAAGGTGGTCAATTAGAACTCCTTAAGGATTATGATATGAGTGTGTGACATTTCCCCGTTGAGGCTAATGTTATGGTTGATGCTCTAAGTGGAGTTCTTAGGAGTAGCCTAGCATATGTGGATAATGGTGGTAAAGAGGTGACTAGTGGGGTCTATCGGTTGGTTAGATTGGAAGTTAGGTTGAGGAAAGTTGAGGATGGTAGTATAGTGTTCTTGGTGGTTCCAAATTTTCTTTGGTTGACGAGGTCTAGTTTAATCAAGGTCTTGATTCCACCTTATTAGATTTGGATGTTTTGGGTGAAAGGATGGTAGAGTGGAGGTTGTCTCCCAAGGGGGAGATGGTGGTTTAGGGTACTAACTAAACTAAGCGTGTTTAGGTTTGACAATTGATTTTAGGGTTGTGAGTCCTTATAGAATGTAGAAGGAAGTTGGTAAGGTTGCATAAGTATGGAAATTTACTATGGATAGTGGAATGATTTGTTCGGTTCTTCATGCTTCTATGTTGAGGGGATGTGTTGGTGATTCTAGTGCTATAGAACTCTTTAAGGTTGTGGGTGTTGTGGAGTATAAGTTGACTTAGGTGAAGGTCTCGGTGGAGGTATTAGATGGATTAGGTAGAAAAGATGGTTGATAAGGGTGTAGCATTTGTCAAGACCCATTGTGGGAAACGACAAGCTAAAAGAACCATCAGAGAAACCGAAGCAATCATGATAAGGTGACATCCCTATCTTTGCCAATCTACCTAAGCGTAAGGCACTAGGTTCTTTCTTTTCCCAAGCGGTCACACCCTTTCAATTCTTGAGTCTCATGGCATGACATACTTGCATATGCATTGAAATTATTTACATTATGTTTGAAATGAATTGAATACATTTTGGAATGAGTTTTAACTAGTTTATGATCTTCAACTAGTAAACTATACATTGATCATATGGTTAGAGGTTTCGTGTTCTAAGTCATGTCTTTCAAGCTTTGTTCTTCCACATTCGAGGATGAATGTTCCCAAAGGGGAGATAATGTAAGGACCTAGAATTTCCAAGCTTATGTATGTCATATAAGGATGACATGGGCCCCTATGACAAACCAAGTTCAAAAGGATTTCTGTTGGCTTAGTTCGACACAAGTACCAGTAGAGGGGTTAACTTTAAACAAGCATAACTTTTAGCACATTTGGAACTAGGTGGACCACGACATATCAAATTAAAGCCCTTTGATTTATCTTTCCAATCACTTGGTTTCTTCTCATTTTGAATTAGGATGAAGTAGTTATGACCATTTTCATGAGACCCTACCGTGTAGTGAAGCCCCACGGGCACCTATACGGCCAGTGGTGGTGTGTAAAGGTCGTGTAATCCATCTAAGTCTGAGAAAAGCCATTTTTGACCTAAGGCATGGACCACGACCAGTGGCATCGGTTGTGTGGCTTTCCACTGGTCGTGAGGTGAAGTGTGAAGGTGACCAAGAGGGCTAAAATGGGCGTTTAGGGAGTTTTATAGCCAAGTGTTGAGCCACACCTGCTCACCACGACCCGTGGCATGGGGCATGACCCATGGACCTTGGTAGGAGCCTGGGTGAAACTTTCCTGTGCTATGTATGGTGCCACGAGTGCTCCATATGGGCCGTGAAGCTCCACACGACCCATGGAGGCCTCCGTGGTCGCGACGAGACATCTTTTTCCAATTGTTTTCCAACTTTAATTTTTAGACTAAGTACCTTGTCATGCGCACTGTAAATGAACCCGTGGATTGCCATATGACCCGTGGGACCTTCCGTGGGGCAACGCTTTGTCAAAATTTCCATCCGTTCACTAATGACATTTTTGTAAATGCTAAATATTCTAATGACCCTTTTTGACTTCCTAAGCTACCTTAACCTTCCTGAAAGACCTAAACAATGTTCCAAAGGATAAAACTCTCTACTCTCATCTCAATCACGCTCCCAAATTATCTCAAGAGCCTCCATTAAGCTCTAATGCAATTTCAAGGAAACCCAGGAACAAGTTTGGATTCCAAGACCCACTTCTAAGCTTCCATTCTTCCCAAAATCAATTCCAAGGAACTCAAGGTCTAAGGAATGTGGGTTGATCCTTGATTCCTTCCAATCAAGGAAACCCAAAATTATTTTCAAGAAAACCTACATGGATTTTGCTTACTTTAATTTGGGGTTTTGAATATTATGATTCCTAAAATTCTATTGATGCATGGGTAGTGTTTATTTGATGATTCTAATGTGATTTAAACTATTATATGAGGATGCACTTTGGGGTTTATGAAATTATAAGTATGCATGTCCCCTTTAAGAATTATTTAGGCATGGGTGATTACACTATGGATTTAATTATGATTTCACTTCAATTTCACATTATAAAATGTTGATTTTACATTTAATCTTAATTACCCATGTCATTCTCTCATTGTTCATAGCATATGCATTCATGTATATGAATTATTTTTAGAAATTATGTTATGGGTTAAGCCCAATTTTGTTTTATGGTATAATTATGATAAAATGTTAGTTATTACAATTTTGTGATCACATATATGTCTTTGATTTTGGCTCTTTGAGCATTTTGGGTGCTTACACTATTTTGTATATGAATGGGCTATTCCTATGCATGAGTATATAGACTATGAAATTATGTTTTGGCCTTTAAGCCTAAGAATGCATTAAGATGGTTTAGGAAATGATTTACATCATTTGAAAGTATGTCTATATATGTATACGTATATTTATTCCTGTGGGATGATGACTAAGCATAGATGCATGGAGGCATTAGGGCTATCCCCAAGGGCCCTCTTCCTTTTCTTGAACTATATGCCAAGCATAGGTTTCTGATCCAAAGAGGGAGTTGTCTCGTAAAGAGAAGGAATGATTTGATTTGTGATTTGTGAAAGTCCTATCCGAAGAAGGTGTTGTCCCATAAGGAAGGTTACTTTATACGGAGAGAGAATTATCTCGTAAGGTGAAGTATGGTCTACCCTTGGCAAGTAGATCACCTCTTTACCGATGAGGGAATTTCATTGGTCTTACTTATGATGGTTGAGGTCACATCCCCAATATATATAAGTGCATCATTTGCATTTTATGCATCATGACTTTCGTAGCATCTTGTATATTACGTTCTTCGATATTCAACTCTTTCTATATTATGTGCTTTGTCATCTAAAGTCGATATGCAGGTTTTGTTAAGTTACATGCATTGCACCCTACAAACTTAGTACATTCAAATGTGGTAACGCATACTCTATGCCTATATGATGTTACCATGTAGGAACCGGAGCCCCTTTTATTCTCCTCGTGGCTAGACGGATTGTTCAAGTTAGCTTTTGGTTGTTCCTCATGTCCGGGGACAATATCAATCTTCTTTCATGCTTATGTTCATACTACATGTATATTTTGGAAGACTTATGGCCATGAGGGTGAGCCCGGTTGTTTGTCTTGTCCCCTGCTAAGTTCTATGTCTAAAGGTGTTATTGGACAAATTATTTATTACGCTTGGGCTTTGACTCATTTAGTTATTGAAGTGTTTAACTCTTTATCTTAGACCTGATTCCCCTTGTTTATGCTTAACTTTTATTGTCCTTTTAACTGCTTCCACAACCAAGGATGTGTAATGATAATGAGGCTTGTTTAGGGTTCCTTCGGGTCCCCCATTTGCCAGTTACGTCTAGGCCCTAGGTCCGGGGCATGACAAGATTCCTCAATAGCCTTTTCCTTTTCATCTACCACATAAGCATTGGTTGTTAAGTGCTCGTGAATACCTTGATCTTTGCACCATAATTCAACCAAGTTAGCCCATGCTAAGTAGTTGGAACTACCCATTAATGGTTTTGAAGTGATCATAGGATTAGAACTTCCTATTCCTATTCTTTTGGAGCCAGACATATCCCAAAAGACAACTTTAAAATCAAACTATCATAGCCAAAGAAAAACTTGTCAATTTGTTTTTAAAAAAATGGCCAAGAAACTGCCTAGAAATAGTGAACAGTCACCAAAAACTGCTTGAAATTATCGGAACCCTAGTTCTGACGATCGAATCTAGGAAACAGTTATATGGGTAGCCTCAAAATTGAGAGGCGACCCTGCTAAAAAAAGAATCATTAAAAGATCTTATCAGAAAAAGCCACATGCACCGGCAGATGAGGCATGTGGAGATACAGATCTAACACTGCTGGCGAAGCGTAAGGGCATGTGAACAAATAAAACTCAGAGGAGCCTACTAGGGTTTGCTCGTCTGAGTATTCCGTAACTCGTGGTGGTGGTGTTTTTATACAACACTCACAAAACAAAGAAAAGATGCACACCAAAACTAACTGATTTTTTCTATCTGGTTTTCTCTCACTAATGCTCTGATATCATGTGAGAAATATGGGGAGAAATCTTATTGAATTGTGTTTATTTACATGTGTATTTATATTGTAACATATAAACCCTATTTATAGACACTACAACCTAATTCAAATCTGACTACGAAATAACATACTATTCCTACTCCAATTCTAAATAGGACTATGTAATCCTATTCTAATTTTAGCAATAACGATGGAGAAAACATTTGAAAAAAAATACTATTTGTCTTTCTATTTCTAAATCTTGCAATTTTTGATGGATTCCCGCAGACTTTGGTAATGCCGGGTTATTTTTGACTACCTCCAGTGTTTTCTGGCGTTCTCCAATCATTTCTGGCAAAGTACAATGTTTTTGGCAACGTATAACCATTTTTCAGATAGATTCTGTTAAACTACTAATATTATTCAGATGATTTCTTCCATTTTCTCTCGCTCTATATTCTTTTTCTGGCTAGAATATCTCTTGTTCGTTCTCATTCAATTTCTTGCTCAGTTGCTATTACTACCTTTTGTTTTCTCTTTTTTCGCATTTATTTCTTTTGTAAGTTTGCCATTTGTTTGCTATTTCTTGATTTTTGGCTTTGCAATATTTCTTGCTTGTTACAAACTATCTTGCAATAATCCTCTTTCTTGCAATATTTTTTGCCTATTACATATTCTTGCTTGTTACATACTTCATGCTTGTTATAGATATAATTTTGAATATATTTTATCTTGTTATATTTGTGCCTTTTTTATATATTGTGGTTGTTTCTCATACTCTTTGCATCTTGGTGTTGTGGGTTGTTGCAAATATTTATAGGATTATTGTTTTTCATCTTGTCTTTTTTGTTTTTGGTATCTTATAGGATTATAGGATTGGTTAGTTGACTTTTATAAATCGTAGTTTAGATTTATTGTTCTATATTATTGGGTTGTTCTTTTGTGTTATTGTTTATTCTTTATCATTTATAGTTTATTGAATTAGTAGTTTTTACTATTGTTTAGTGGCTTTGGGGTTTGATGGAGTATTCGGCTCATGTAGTTGATTGGGGTCAGAGGCTAGGCGTAGTAGTGGTACGAGAGGAACAGGCTTACTTAAGTTGAGAGTAGGATGCGGAAATAAGGTCACTTATAGGAAAGTCCATAGAGTTAGCAAAGAGTCTTAAGAGGAGACAAATTAATATAGTGTATATTCAGGAGACCAGATGGATAGGTACCAAAGCTTGAGATACAGACGGGTTTAAATTCTGATAGTCGAGTGGCTCTAAGGATAGTAATGGAGTAAGTATCCCAGTAGATAAGGACCTTAAGGAGTATGTGGTTGAGGTCAGGAGGATTATTGACAAGATGATGTCTATTAAGCTTGTCGTTGATAGTCATATTATGAATATCGTTAGTGCCCATATACCCCAAGTGGGCCTAGATGAGGAAGTCAAAAAACTCTTTTTGGAAGATTTGGATGAGGTTGTGAGAGATATACCGGACACAGAAAAGATCTTTATTAGGGGAGATTTAAATGGGCATATTTGTGCTACTACTAGTGGTTTTGACGATGTCCATGGAGGCTTTGGTTTTGGGGAGAGGAATGGAGGTGGGACGTCTCTCTTGGACTTTGCTTAAGTCTTTGAGTTTTTTATTGCTAACTCATGTTTTCCAAAGAAAATCAGATGGTTACCTTCCGTAGTACGGTAGATAAGACCAAAATTGATTACAAACTCCTTCGGAAAGGTAATAGAAGCCTTTATAAGAATTGCAAGGTAATTCCGAGTGAAAATATTTTCACTCAGCATAGGCTTCTAGTGATGGACATAGAGATTAAAAGGGGTAAGAGGAAGAAGGTTATTTATGCCCAACTAAGTATTAGATGGGATGGCCTGACTCTTACCCTTTCTCGAGAGATGGGGGAAAAGTTAAGTAATTTAGGGGCTTGGAATAGTAGTGGATATGTGAACACTATGTGCAATACAATGAATGATTACATTAGAAAGGTAGCCACAGAGGTGTTAGGAGTTTCATGAGGGACCTTTCGTGGATGTCAAGGTTGTTAGCCTCTGATAAGTTTTGATGACTTTACTTGCAGGTAAACCAAAAAGGAAAGAAGATAAATGATCTTATGAGATGCTTGAAGAAAGTCTAAAGATATACTATAAATCACTGCCGGATTTATGAAGCCTTACAAAAGGAAGTTAACAAATCAACAGTCCACCTGTAGAGCTGATTGAGAGAAGATCATGGGAAGGTGGATCCCCAAAATCAATGAGAAACTTTTGGATATGCATTGCTGAAGGAAAGAGGATCGAGTAATACTAGGATGAAGGACCACAGAAGGAAAGACATCCAATCAAAACTGGATGAATCCCCAATCAAAGATCTTCCCTAATCCTTAATTGGAAGAACTCCCTTGGATTATGTAAAACCTCCAACGACTAGTTTCTTGAAACCTACTATATTAGCCCTCTCTCTAGTTCTTAGAGTTTGTACTTTTGAGAAAATTATCTAGGATAAAAACTCTACTATTCTACTCTACAAAGCATTGTAACCTTGGGTGAACAATTGTAAATAAAGAGAGAAAAATGTAAGGTTTTCTAGACTAGGCTTTCTTGAGAGGAGTTGATCTGATTTGTGAATCAGATCGTGAGAAAAAACTAAAGATTGTAACCAACCCTTCACTTTGACCCATAAAGGAACCCTACTGACCTAAGCGAACTAGACTAGGCACCACATTAGTGATCCGGACTAGTATATATCACTGTGTTACTTACTTTACTACTTTACTTTAAATTCAGCAATAGTCGACTAAGTATCAAATGAAGTCAACTGTCACTTTAAATTTTCAATTCACCCTCCATCTTGAGTATTAATTGGTATCAGATCAAAACCTCACACTACAAGTCTAACAACTTGTGAGGAAAAGATCAATATGGCCAACTACTAGATTCCCGGTGCTATTCTTCAAGATGGTCACTCTTCAAATTGTCCTCTCTATTTCAACGGTCAATACTACTCTCACTAGAAGGAAAAATTCAGAATCTTTGTTCAGTCCACTAACTATCATACCTAGTTAGTCATTAAAAGAGGTCCCAAGACTATTCTTGGCACTTCTACTGAGAAGCCTGTCGATCTCAAATCATTCGAGATTACCAAAGAACAAGAAGAAGTGCTACAGAGAAATGCTAGGGACATTAGTCACTTATACTGTGCTGTGAGTATTCTGAGTATGATAAGATATCTACCTGTGAAACTGCTAAAGAAATGTGGGGCAAACTGGAAGTGACTTATGAGGTAACAAGTAAGGTCAAAAAGGCACGTATAAGTGCTCTAGGGAACGAATATGAACTATTCAAGATGGCTGAAGATGAAGGTGTCGAAACTATGTTCTCTAGATTTTACAAGATAGTCAATGAACTAAATCCCTGGGTATGGTGTACGCAAACTCCCTACAAGTCATGAAACTAATTCGAAGACTACCAAAGGCATAGAAAACAAAAGTTTCAATTTTGGAAGATAGTAATCTACAAAACATGATGTACGATGAACTACGAGGTAACCTCATAGCATATGAACGAAATCACATCCATCGATACCAAAAGGATGATAAGAAAAAGCTTGTTGACTTCAAGGCAGAAACTTTTACTGAAGAAGAAGAACTAAATGAAACCAACAATGAGGGAATGACACTTATTACGTGAGGAGTCCAGCAGATGCTTAGACAATGGAGACAAAGACCACAGCAAGAACCTAGGAAAAATGAAAGAAATAATGATCGATGCTATCACTATAGATGACCTAGACACATTCATCAAAATTTCCCTGAACTAAGAAAGAGAAATACATGCAAGGGCAATAATTCAAAGTCACTAGGCATATGGAGTGATGACGAATGATCTGAGGATGATCCTGTTGAAACAGCCAACATCTGCTTCATGACACTAGGTGAAACCAGTAAGGTAAGAACCCCAAACTGTTCAGATTGTTATGACCATCAAAACACTATTGATATGCTTGTTGATGAACTCCAAAAGGTCAATGATGAATATAATAAGATTTTCAATGAAAAGAAGAACTAGGAAATTCTTCTTGAAGAAAGTCAAGCTGAAATCAACTTACTTCAAGAGGAGCTTGATGAAGATAAAATTCTCTTAAAAAATTCTCAAAAAACTTCAAGCCAACATTTCTTTCATTCTAAAATTCCTTTTCGTGAAAATATGCCAAAACGAGTAATTCTGAAAATAACAGCTTTTATAGACCTACCTACTTTAACTGTGGTAAGGTTTGTCACAAAGCTTTCAAGTGTAAAACTATTAAAACTAGGATTTGGATCTCGAGACCAAAAGTCTCTTACTAACAACCAAGGGCCCAATGAAAATTGGGGACCCAAATCAAATTAATTTTGTATTGATGCAGGCACCCTGAAGCAAATCTTACAAGAAAGGAATGTGGATCATTGTTAGTAGGTGCTCGAGACATATGACAGGAAAGAAAGAAAATTTCAAAAGAGTCAAGAAAATTGATGAAGGATATGTAAGGTTCGGTGATAATGCAAAAGGTGAAGTTACAGGTGTTAGCACAATCACAATCAGTCCCTCATGTGATCTCATTGAAGTCTACTTGGTTGATGGGCTCAAACAGAATCTTTAAGCATTAGTCAACTCTGTGATGCTGGGTTTTGATGTAAACTTCAGCGTCGAGAGATGCACTATCTCAAACTTGCTGAAAAATATTACCATTGTTGGTGAACGTGTAGAGAATATATATGTGCTAAACAATGTGGATCTTCCTACACTCACATGTCTAACAGCCATCTCAAATGACCTATGGTTATGGAACAGGAAACTTGGACTTGCCAGTATGCATGCCATTGAAAAACTCTCAAGACTAGATCTGGTCATTGGACTTCCTAAACTAAAGTTTGAAAAGGATCACCCATGTGATTCATATCAGTTTGGAAAACAAAACAGATCATCCTTCAAAGCCAATAATAATTTCCGAACAACAAAGTCACTTCACCTTTTGCACATGGATCTTTTCGGACCAACCAAAACAGAAAGCATAGGTAGTAAACGTTATGCTTTTGTTATTATTGATGATTACTCTTATTTTACTTGGGTAGTTTTCTTATCTCACAAGCACGCAGCTTTCATAAATTTTGAACTGTTCTGTGAAAAGATTAATGAGAAACAGGTCATTTTATCACCAAAAATTCATAGTAATCATGGAGGAGGATTCGAAAATAAACTATGTGAAGAGTTTTGCAACAATCATGGTATTACTCAAACCTTGTCTTCACCAAGATCCCCACAATAGAATAGAGTGATAGAACGGAAAAATAGATCTCTCTAGGATATTGCTCGAACCATGCTATTGGACCAAGGGCTATCTCATCACTTCTGGGCAAAAGCTATAAGTATAGCCTACCACATCCTGAACAGGTGCATGATCAAACCCATTCTAAGGACAAATCCTTATCAACTCTGGAAAGGAAAAAGGCCAAACATTAGTTACTTTCATCCCTTCGGTTACATGCAACATTCACAATAACCACAAGAATAATCTGGGTAAGTTTGATCCTCACAATGATATTTATTGGTTACTATCCTTCTATCCATACATTTCAAGTTTTTAATAAATGCACTCTCTATGTCAAATAATCAGTACATATTGTCTTTGATGACTCTAACCCAAGGTTGCAGTTGCCTGAAAAAAGATCCTCCTAGTCATCCTCCTCAAAATTTCCCACCTAGTCCTTCTACAATCAAGGAGTCAATTCCAGTCTTGAAAAGTTAACTACTCTCCCAGAAAAGGTCATAGTTCCAACTGAATGGCAGCACAGCACAAGCTACCCAAATAACTTCATCATTGAAAACTCCACAGATAGAATAAAAACCAGGGTGTCACTGAAAAAGCAAGCCTCAGTCGCACTGATCTCTCAGATGGAGCCTAAAAATGTGGACGAAGCTCTCAAGTATGAATCTTGGTTAAATGCAATGAAGGAAGAGCTGGAACAATTTGATCGCAGTGATGTCTGGACCTTTATAGAGAAGCCTAACAATTGCTTCATCATAGGAACAAAACGGGTCTTCCAAAGGAAAATGGATGAAAATGGTAATATGATAAGAAACAAGGACAGGTTAGTTGCTCAAGGCTATTCTCAGCAAGAAGGTATTGACTATGACGAAACCTTCGCTCTTGTAGCAAGGTTAGAATCTATTCGCACACTCCTTGCCTATGCCTCTTTTTATCGTTTCAAACTGTTTCAAATGGATGTTAAAAGCGCGTTTTTAAATGGTTTTATCAAGGAAGAAGTTTTTGTCAGACAACCTCCAAGTATTGAAAACTCCTCTTTGCCTAATCATGTTTTCAAACTCTCAAAGGCTCTTTATGGACTGAAACAAGCTCCAAAACTTTGCTATGAATGTCTTAGTAGTTTTTTAATTAAAAATGATTTCAAATGAGGAAATATTAGTACTACTCTTTTGTTCAAAATCTTGATTCAAATCTTCTTATTGTTCAAATCTATGTTGAAGATATAATCTTTGGAAGTCATAACATTTCTTTGTGCGAGAACTTTGCTAATCTCATGAAAGGACAGTTTGAGATGAGTCTCATAGGAGAGCTCACCTTCTTCCTCGCACTTCAAATCAAGCGAACTAGTCAAGGCATATTCATCTGCCAAAGTAAATATGCAAAGGATCTGATCAAACACTTTGGAATGTATCAAGGAAAGGCCTATGGAACCCCTATGAGCTTGTCTACTTGCTTAGAAGTTGATCAAGATGGTAAATTAGTTGATGAAAAAACATATCGAGGAATGATCTGGTGAGGGTCACTACTTTATCTTATCACACGTCGGCCTGACATCATGTTCAGCGTGCAAGTGTGCAAGGTTCCAGTCGACTCCCAAAGAGTCTCATTTGATTGCCATCAAAAGAATTATCCGCTATCTGATTGGAACAACAAATTTGGGCTTATGGTATCTTAACTCCACTGATTTCTCTCTAACTGCATACTTAGATAATGATTTTGCAGGAGATAAACTGGACAGAAAAATCATGCTAACTACTAGGAGAATCTCTTATCTCTTGGCAAAGCCAAAAAGTGACATCAGTTGCCTTATAGACCACTGAATCAGAATATATGGCTATCTGAAGTTGTCGCACTCAACTACTAAGGATCATGCATCATCTTGAAGATTTTGATATTTTTCTTAAATAGCTTCCACTTTTTTTGTCATAATACGAGTGCCATAAATTTATCAAAATATATTGTGCATCACTCTAGAGCTAAACATATTGATATTAAGCATCATTTTATTCGTTTTCATGTTGAAAAGGGTGATTTTTCTCTGGGTTTTGGGAATACTGAAAATCAACTTGCATATATTTTTACCAAAATTTTAAATGAAGAAAGATTTTCATATCTGCATGGAAAAGCAAATATTATTCCGTGTCCTTACTAATCTTTTTTAACAAGATCTTGTGCTCTCTGAATTATTTTATTTCCTTTTTTGACTTCCGCAAAATTTGTTTTGTAATTTTTTAAACCCTTTTTTTGGGGCCATAATATCTTCTCTCCCTTTCCACGTATTCTTTCCTTTCCTGACTAGATACCTTCCCTCCACTTATTTCCCATAATTACTTCGCCCCTTCGTCAGCCCAAACCCCTCGGTTCCTCCACCCTGTCACATCCCTTCACCCCCTCGTTTTCATCCCTTCTCCTTAAATACTCCATGCCTATACCTTTCTCTCTCCACTTCATCCTCTTCTTCCATCTTCCTTTTTCCTCTGATCACTCCCTCACCATGACCTGCACTCATTCTATGCCTCCATAGCAAAACCCTAAAAATAGCTCCTCTATAGAGCTAGACTTCATCTCCTCGGACTCCTCTAAGGAAATCTCCTCTACTCGCCCCTCCTCTTCCCATCAAAAATCCTCCATCAAGCACAAAAACCTTAGAAAACATCGTCCAAATCCTCCCGATCCTCTGACCGATGACAAGGTTGATAAATTTTGGGATGCCTTTACTAAACACAAGTTCGAAACTCTCAAAAAGAGGCCCATCATACCTGGTCATGTTGTCAACCTGGAGCAAGTTCACAACAAAGTAATCACTTTTTTGGGCTCAGAAGCTCTCTCTCCTTCTTCTACTCTATCGGGTGGAAGTTTATGAGGATGTAGTTCGCATGTTCTAAGCCAATTTAAGATGCTTTGGACAGGGTGGTGATCTGGAGACTCTTGTTCTAGGAGTACACATAGTCATCAACAATCAACGCTTTAAAGAAATCTTCGGATGTGAGTTCTCCGGCGATATCCCATATATAAATAGTACCTAGCCTGATGACTTCGAAGTATCTATGGAGGAGGCTAGAGCTTTTATCTCGGAAGACAAGTCTGATGCTCTAGAGTTCAGGCCATTATCACTCTATTTTGAACATTGAATTCTTGCTCACATCACTGCCACCATGTTGGTTCCACGAAAAGGATCTTTGAGTAGCATATCCAGTAGCTATCCATTACTTTCTCCTCAAAAAGTACTATATTAACTGGGCCGAATGGATAAAAGAGACATGCTCGAGAGCTCAAAGGACTCCAATCCTACTACTAGCCTTCCATATGGTCTTTTCATCTCTCAAATTCTCAATGAATACTAAGTAGACCTCTTCGTGTTTAAGGCCACTGAAGTCTATGCTACTTACAACTCATGCACCTTCGCCAGCATGGGCTACACTTTGGTTGATAATCAATGGCATAACAAAGACTCTCTCAAGGGGAAAACTGATACTCCTAAGGTGACTCAAATACCGGCTGACTCTACTATCCTCATCACCAAAGAGGTAGATGAAATCAAAGGTTCTCTCTCTTCTCTAACTACTTCTGTGCAGGATATGCGGGAGACTCTTCAGAAGATTCTTCAACTGAGCAAGGACTCCAGCACTGATTTGGGCAACCTGCGCATGGAAGTGGAGTATCTAAAGACTGAAGGGGTTTGATTAGTCAATAATCTTATCAAACAAGTTGACTCTTTTAGCGTAGGAATCAGCTCTTCCAACAATAAACTTGTTGTCTTGGTTCAGACTTCCTACTCCACTTTCTCCATGAATTCAGAGAAGTCCTATGATAATTTCTGTCGCAGTATGATCAATACCCTGAAATACTTTCTTAGGCATAACTAGGTTTCTATTTCTTTTTCTTTCAGATAATATTTTTTAGATCTGTAACTATCGGGGCTCCTATTCCCCTACATTATGCTCTCTCTAATATTATTCTCTACCCTCTCTTTCATTTTTGATACTGACAAAGGGAGAAGACTTTATGCACCACCTTTTGCTATTTTTACTCTGTTTATATATACATTGTATGTTTAATCTAGTATGCCTTATTTCCTACTGCTTTGTGCATCGTTATCGGACATTGAAACCAAAGGTTACCTAGACAGGGGAAGCTGACTGCTGAAATAAGAAAGTCACCTAACTAAACATGGAATTTTCCATATAGAAAAAACTTATGTTATCATCAAAAATGGAGAGATTGTTAGCCTCTGATAATTTTTTATGACTTTACTTGCAGGTAAACCAAAAAGGAAAGAAGATAAATGATCGTACGAGATGGCTGGATAAAAGTCTAAAGATGTACTCCAAATCACTGTCGGATTTAGGAAGTTTACAAAAGGAAGTTAACCAGTCAACAATCCATCTACAGAGTTGATTGACAGAAGATCATGGGAAGGGGGATCCCCAAAATTAATGAGAAACTTCTGGATATGCACTGAACAAGGAAAGAAGATCGAGTCATGCAGGATGAACGACCACAGAAGGAAAGACATCCAATCACAACTGGATGAATCCCCAATCATAGGATCCCCCTTAATTCTTGATTAGAACTCCCTTGGGTCATGTAAAACCTCCAACGGCTAGTCCGTTAAAACATACTATATTAGCCCTCTCTCTAGTTCTTAGAGTTTGTACTTTTGAGAAAATTATCTAGGCTGAAAACTGTACTATTCTACTCTATATAGCATTGTAACCTTGAGTGAATAATTGTAAACAAAGAGAGAAAAACGTAAGGTTTTCTATATTAGGCTTTCTTGAGAGGAGTTGATCTGATCTGCGAATCAGACCATTAGAAAAAGCTAAAGATTGTAACCAACCCTTCACTTTGAACCATAAAGGAACCCTACTGACCCAAAGGGACTGGACAAGACACCACATTGGTGATCCAAACCAGTATACATCATTGTATTACTTACTTTACTGCTTTACTTTAAATTCAGCAATAGTCGACTAAGTCTCACACAAAGCCAACAATCAGTTTAAATTGTCAATTCACCCCTACCCCCCACCCCCTTCTTGAGTATAAAAGATGATTTGTCGTGGAGTGGAGAAGTTCAAGGCAAAGTAAAAGCTAAAATGATTGCCTATATGAAGTGGTTAGAATGTAGGGATGAAGATGAAAAATGAAGCTTTAAGGATATTTATAATACGGCATAGACAGAAGCGAAGATGACAAGACGAGTGTTATGACAACAACCTTTGAACGTTTGTATGTTGAGTAAGGAGAAAAAGGTGGATAAGTGCATCACCAAGACTTGTATATAAGTGATACGGAGTCGTGACTAGACCGACATTGTTGTATAAGGTTGAATGCTGGTTAGTCACACCACGCACATCCAAAAGATAAAGTTTGTGGAAATGAAAATGCTCATTTGGATGTGTGGGCTTACTTTGAGAGATAAGATTAAGAACAAAGTTATACAACACAATGTTGGAGAGGTCCTTATGGCAGACATGATGAGGGAAGCAAGGCTAAGATGGTTTGGACATAT
This sequence comes from Solanum sejunctum, assembly GCA_025642045.1. Taxonomy (NCBI): domain Eukaryota; kingdom Viridiplantae; phylum Streptophyta; class Magnoliopsida; order Solanales; family Solanaceae; genus Solanum; species Solanum sejunctum. The sequence continues at coordinate 11,546 of JAOTQJ010144522.1, read as the reverse complement.
GAAGGAAGTGTGGAAGGTTGGCTATAGTAGGCTTTAGAAGAGGTATGGCAAAAAAGAATGGGGGAAGGTGATTAGACAAGACATGACAAAACTTCATCTTAGTGAGAACATGACCTTAGATAGGAAAGTATAGAGGTTGATAATTCGAATAGAAGAGTAGAATATAGTCGAGTATTGTCATACTTAATATGGGAGAGGTGAGGGCTAGTCCCCTCTTCTCATTATTTTAGCAGTATTAGTTAGTATTTGCATAGTACATCTTTTACTTTGATTACCCTCTTTCAAGCGAGGATTTATAGGAAACAACCTATCTAAGCAACAAAGGTAAAGTCTGTATATTTCTTGCCTATGCTAGACCCCCATTTGTGGGATTATTTTGAGTATGTTGTTTGGCGTGTATGTTACATGTACATTTACTTAAATAGATATTAAAAAAGTAATACAGTGCATTAACTACCTAAACCATTCACTAGGAACTAAAAAGGGATGGACCACAAGGGTCTATCATACACAATCTTACACTATATTTCTGCCAGAGATTGTATTCACGCCTTTAACCCATGACTTTCAGGTTATATGGTACCAACTTTACCAGTCACGTCAAGACTCTCTTTTATTACTTAGACAAATATATCTTGAATAACTAACTTTTTCTTTTACATATTTAAGATATACATTAAGTTTATTTCCTTAATTGTAGAGTCAAATAATTAAATCATTTTCATTATTATAACTGTTTCATTGTTTTCCTTTGGAAAGAAGACCACATATATTAACAGGGATTGAAGGGTATCACACTTGGTGAGATCTTACATTACATTGTTGAGGTGTAGGGTTCAAACTCGATAGATAGCGTAGCATCCCCTTCCTCTTTTACATTCTCCCTCCACTGATGGAAATAAGGGGATAAAATTTAAAACATATATTAATAAAGAAAACAACAACAACAACAACATACCCCAGTGCCTCAAAAGGCTCCCGCTCATTGCGGGCTGAGGGGGGTCGGATGTACGCAGCCTAAGCTCTATGTTTAAAAATGCAAAAAAATGAGAAAATATATAAAAGGTCATATGATCACATATATCTAAGATCTACAATTTTTAAAGCCAAAGTCATAAATTCAGGTAAGAATATGTATAATTTTATAGTGATAAGAGTGTATATTAAGACGTATGTTATGTACTCAATGGACTAGTTTTTGACCTCTTCGAGAAACTTTATTTTAAGTTCTTTGGTATAACACCATTAACTAGTTTTTTTCTAATATTTAAGCCCCATTTTTTTGGATTTTAATGTGTATATCAAACACAAAATTTTAATGTGAATATGATGCACCAGCACTTCCACGCCTGCCTCTTGCATTGCATTACTCAATTTGCAATCTAAATACTCTAATTTGGTGATGCTTAACCTAAACCCCTTAGACTTCAGAGATTCACATTAACTCTGTTGTACATCACATCAATCAGTACTATGTCATTCCTAAAATCACATACTTTGAGTCACCTCATCTTTAATGGACCGCGCCAATTCATACATCACTCAAGCAAATAAAAATTGGCTAAGAGCCAATGCCTAGCTCAAGCCCATCTCCACTTGAAAGTTTTCCAAGTCACCGCTCACCATTTTAACCCGCATTTTATATAACATCAGACATGTCCTTATCACTCTAATTTAAGCCACTAGTACACCTCTAGTCTCCAAGCATCTCCAAGTGACTTCTGTCGTGACTTTGTCGTAGGCCTTTACAAGATCAATGAACACCATATGTACGTCGGACTTCCTATTTGGTATTACTCCACCAGTCTCTTCACAAGATAAATACACCAATAAGTAACACATATTTGTTATGCATTTCAATACAAGTGCAACCTTGCAAAATTGCTTGTCAAAATTAACTTCCTTTTCAAGAAAATCATATATACAAACAGCCAATGCATAGTTTGGTCCTGTTACTTTCAAGATCCATAAATATGTACAACGTATGTATCATATGTAATATATTGAAATTTTTACCTAAAAAATTAGTACGAATATTCTTGGATCACTTATAAAAAAGAAGCAAAACATAATGATTTAGCCGACTCAAGAGTACAAAGGAAAGTTGCCTACTACTGGAACATTGTGGCTATTTTGTTTCATTAAAGAAAAATGTAGCTAGTTACTTTTGCACCAAGTTAGTTTTTGCTTATAAAAAAAAGGGTTCTCATTCATTGTATTATTATATTCATCATAAGAAATGAGAAAATTGCTCCCTTCTCTCTACAATTTTCTTCCCTTGCATTATTATTTTATAACACATTATCAACTCGAGACTCAATCATCTTGGATAAATATTATGAGTAAAATTGAAGAACGTAAGTTAATTATATGAATACAGATGAGTGTGATGAATTAATTAAAATATGAGTATTTTGGTCCATGCATAGCTTGATTATCTTTTAAGCATGTTGGTGACTACACAATGATGATGATGATTATCACACTAATAAAAACATGTCGGTTGTGAAGTCATCACCACACTCTTCAGAAAGGGTAATATAATTAAGAAGAAATATTTTGAAATTTACTCTCAAAGTATATGATCTAAATTTTCCTCCCCAAACAGTAAATTGTAATAACTCAACAATTTGTTTTTGTGAGTACTTATTACTGCAAGATTGGAGGATTAATTTAATCTGTAGTTATTGGGAAAAACCATACAAATTAAAATTTTGTTCGAGGAACTAGAAATGGCCGAGTACAAGCAAGCATCATCATGGTCCTTAACAGATTCACATTATGGACGTTGTACTCTTGCTGTGAGAAAAAATGTGTACCAAGAAACTGAAGGAAGCAAAACTAATTTACTTATTTTACCATTTACATGTTAGTCAGTTGTAGTCTTCCTCTTCTACTTCACTTTTAACCATTTTATCTAAAAGGTTCTTTTGTGAAGATTCTCTATGGGAAAGCATTCTTGACATTTCCACAATTGACTTGAATTAAAATTTGTAATGCAGATCAAGTCTATGAAAGAGATTTTTTTTTTTTGAGCTCAACGATCTGTACCAGAAAATTGCTTATCAAGTGCAACAGGTATGCCATCAACGTCCCTCTAAGCGCTTCATCATAGTTCCAACTTTTGATTGACTCCCTTTCAAGTTTTGTCAAATGACACACCATCATTTGCATATAGCATTAACCAAGGTGTAATGCATATTGTAGCTAGTACTGGTTATCTACTATATGTCCATCCTTTTAATCTATATTTATATTATACTAAGAGCATGAATCCCAACTTAAAATTTAAAATTACTAAAATACCCTTTTGAATAATAAAACCTAAAACCTTTAGCCAACACCCTTCCCTCAACAGTCAACAATGCTTGGTATTCACTAGCACGCAAGGCTATTCCCAGTTTTAGAGCTTTTACTCTCTTTCATTGTAACACCCTGTAACTCTATGCTCTTATGTATCTATATTTCAAGCTTTATTTGGTCAGGTTTGTGGTGTATTAGGTTCATGGGAGACTCCTAGTACCTAAACGAGTTCAAGACTCACCTCCAAGTTGAGTTTTGGGTGTTGTTTCATGCAAGGGTCAATTTTAAACAAGCATAACTCTTGCCACATTTGGAACTGGGTAGCCCACGACATGTAAAATGAAAGCCCTTTGATTTATCTTCGCAATGCACTTGGTTTCACCTCATTACGATGTCAGATGAAGGAGTTATGACCGTTTTCGTGAGACCCTCCCATGCAGTGAAGCCCCACGGGCACCCATATGGGTAGTGTGGCCTTGTATGGGTCGTGGGAAATGTTTGGCGCTGGAAATTGGCATGTTGAGGCTAAGTCTTGGTCACAACCAGTGGCATGGGTCGTGTGACTCAGCACTGGTCGTGAGGAGGGGCGTGGAGGTGTTTTAGGAGGCTTGGCTAGGCGTGGGTGGCATTGGAAGCTAAGGCATGGGCCACAACTGCCTTGTACAGCTCATGTGAAGGGGGTACCTAGGTGTTTGGTGGCCAGCAACACTTTAATGTCTAAGTGAGGTGGGACGGATCAGTATACGGTTCGTGTAATGCTACATGGTCCATGAAAGTGGTCGTCAAACTGACATCGACGTTAACTTTTTCTCAAGTGTTCGAATTCCACTTTTCTGTCTAAGTCTTCCCTCACGGGCACTCTACACGACCCGTGGAGTGCCACATGGCCAGTGAAGTCTTCAGTAAGATGACACTTTGCCTATTTTTCCATTCGTTCACTAATGACATTTTCGTAAATACTAATTATCCTAATGACCCTTTTTGACTTTTTAGTCTATCTTAACCTTCCTAGAAGACCTAAACTCTAATCTTAAGGACACAATTTCACTACTTTCATCTCAATCACACTCCAAATCCTCTCAAGAGCCTCCCATAGTCCCAATTCCCCTTATTTATGTTTCTTACATTGTTTTGCATTGGTTTCGCGGCCAAGGATATGTAATGATATGCTATGAGGCTTGTTTGGGGTTCCTTCGTGTTTTCCATTCGCCGGTTAGACCCTAGGCTTGGGTCGTGACATGCATCATTACACGTTTAGATCCTTTAATACCATAAGAACTTTGTTGTACCTATTTTTTCCTCCCTTCAAGATAATTTCTTTGCTTATTCTTTTTCTTCCTTAAAGGTAAACTCTCATCAGATTTCTTGCTATCTCAACGAAGGATGATATGAATACTTATCGTCATGGTTGCCATATATCATATATTTTCAAATAATTGCACAATTAACTTGGTTGTCCTACTAAGAAAGTTTAAACATAAGCTATTTAGCAATCAAACAAACGGTGGTAACAAACTAAATGTTTGGCTAAGTAATATAATAAATTGACCTTTCCGATGGTTGTTCTGTACATTAAAGGTAATGGGTTTACCATCCAATTCTATATTTTTGTTATTTTTCACTTTATATCTATTTTTTTAATTTGATTTTGTTGATTTTTCTTTTAAATGGTTACTGTTTGGTTAAAGAATATAGAGAACAAGAGAGCTTGCCCAATTGTTTCTTCTAAAAAAAAATTGTTTCACTCATTTGTGAAGTAATTTTCATTTCCTCTCTCACCAATTTTACACACTCTTCTCTTTGTTTTAACAAAAGACAGAATGAGATGCTTGAATTATAATTTTATGACATCAAAACAATAAATTGTTTCTTTTCAAAATAGGTCAATTACCCCCTAAAGTTCATTGGTTTTCCTCTCTTCAATAAGATTGAAAACACAACAAAAACACAGATCCTGTAATTTTATTTTACTTTATTTTTTTCTTTCTATAAAACTTGTGCTTTAATTAATTTCATGCTAGATGCATGAAATTAATTAAAAGCACAAGTTTTACCTAGTCTTTTTAAGCTAATAAGATGCATGAAATTAATTAAAAGCACAAATTTTACCTAATCGTTTCAAGCTAATAATTTTGAATCACCATTGTATTTTTATATATGAAATTATTACGGTACTAGAACTTAATTTTAAGTAATACCTCAACTATAAGAACAATTTTGTGATGAGTTGATAAGAGGGATGTCAATCATATGATTCGGCTGATTATTCTGTAAAAAGTCATATTGGACCAACTTTTGGTTATTTTATATTTAGTTATCTTTTTAAGAAAGATCAGCCCAACAATACAAAACAATAAATCTAAACTAAAATTTATAGAAGTCAACTAACCAATCCTATAACATACCCCAAAAAAAAGAAAAAAAATCCTATAAATATTTGCAACCCAAACACCAAGATGCAAAGAGTATGAGAAGTAACTACAATATGTAATAAGCAAGAAATATAACAAGAAATAAAATACATTCAAAATTATGTAACAAGAAAGAAGTATGTAACAAGCAAGAAATATATAATAGGCAAAAAATATTACAAGAAAGAGGATTATTGCAACATAGTGTGTAAAAAACAAGGAATATTGCAAAGCTGAAAACTAAGAAATAACAAACAAATGGCAAACTTACAACAAGAAATAAATGTCACAAAAAGGAAAGAATAGAAGGTAGTAATAGCAACCGAACAACAAGGAACAAAGAGATATTCTAGCCAAAAAAAGAAATATAGATCAAAATAAAATGGAAGATATCACCTGAATAATATTAGTAGCTTGAAAGAATCTATCCAGAAAATGGTTGTATGTCACTGGGAACATTGGACGTTGGCAGAAATGACTAGAGAACACCGAAAAACACTGGACATAGTTTGAAATAACCCTACATTGCCGGAGTCTGTTGGAAACCATCGGAAACTGCTAGATCTTGAGTGATCTGAACAGTTATTCTCCAAGAACAAGAAAGGAGAGGGAGCAAAATAATCTCGAAAGAGACTTCGCCGGAGAAGAAAAACATTGGAGTTAATGGCACTAGCATCAAAATTGTTAGTTGTTCTCTCAAATGGAGTCTCCGGCAATCAAGGATCGGAAATAAAAAATGTCTTGAAGAAAGAGAAAGTCATGAAGATTGTACCAAATTAATTAAACAAGTCGGATTTCTCATTGTATGTGGGTGGCATCTAATGCCTTTCATGACTTTCTCTCTCTTTGTGACTTTCTCTTTCTTGGTGACTTCTTTTGCTTCTGATCCATGAGTGTTGGAGACTCCATTGGAGAGAACTTATAATTTCGATGTCGGTGCCATTAACTCCAACGACTATTCTTCTCTGGTGAGATTATACTTCTCCCTCTTTTTTCTGGCTCCTTGTTCTCCCTCTCCTTTCTTGTTCTTGGAGAACCACAGTTCAGATCTATCAAGATCTATCAATTTCGGATGGCTTCCAGTAGACTCCGGTAACACCAGGCAATTTCAAGATACATCTAGTGTTTTATAGCATCCTCTAGTCATTTCTGGCAACTCCAGTGTTTCCGGTGACATTCAATCATTTTTTGGACAGACTCTTTCAAGCTACTAATATTATTTAGGTGATATCTTTCATTTTCTCTCTGTCTATATTTCTTTTTCTGGTCAGAATATCTCTTGTTCCTTCTTATTCAATTTATTGTTCAGTTGCTATCACTACCTTCCGTTCTCTCCTTTTTTTGGCATTTATTTCTTGTTGTAAGTCTGCCATTTGTTTGCTATTTCTTGATTTTCAGCTTAGCAATATTTCTTGCTTGTTACATACTATCTTACAATAATCCTCTTTCTTGCAATATTTTTTGCCTATTACGTATTTCTTGCTTGTTACATACTTCTTGCTTGTTATATAATTTTGAATATATTTTATTTCTTGTTATATTTCTGCCTTATTACATATTGTGGTTGTTTCTCATACTCTTTGCATCTTGGTGTTGTGGGTTATTGCAAATATTTATTGGATTATTGTTTTTCATCTTGTATTTTTTTTGGTATCTTATACGATTATAGGGTTGGTTAGTTGACTTTTATAAATCATACTTTAGATTTATTGTTCTCTATTGTTAGGTTGTTGTTTCTCGAGATTGTTTATTCTTTATAGTTTATAGTTTGTTGAATTAGTAGTTTTATTGTTTATTCTTTGTCGTTTATTGTTTGTTAAATCAGTAGTTTTTAGTAAAATTTAGTGGCATTGGGGTCTGATGGTGGATTAGGATCATGTCGTCGAAGGTTAGGGGTAGTAGTGGTAAGAGGAGAACAAGGTTACTTAGGTTGAGAGTAGGGAAATAGAACATAACATCACTTGTAGGGAAGTCCATAGAGTTAGTGAAGAGTCTTAAGAGGATACAAATCAATATAGTGTATGTTCAAGAGACCAGATGGGTAGGTCCCAAAGCTCGACGATAAGGATTGAGGTGTAGTGACAATAGTACGCCTCCCCACAAGGTTCTTTGTGTATTCCATTTCTTAAGACGAAAAAGAAAATTGAGCATGATAATAGGTAATTTGTTAGAAACTGGTAAATTGTCAATTGAGGAGTACTATTGCCACTACATCTCAATCCCAAGCAAGTTGGGGCTGTCTATATAAATCCTTACAAGACATGACATAACATCATCTTAGTGAGGACATGACCCTAGAAAGGAAGGTATAGAGGTAGAGAATCCAAATAGAAGAGTAGTATATAGTCGAGTATTATCATACTTTATACGGTAGAGGTGAAGGCTAGTCCCCTCTTCTTTTCTTCTTATTATTTTAGCAGTATTAGTTAGTACTTAGTACCTCTTTTTTCTTTGATTACTCTCTTTCAAGCAAGGATCTATAGGAAACAACCTATCTAAGCAACAAAGGTAAGGTCCATATACATCCTGCCCTCCTTGGACCCCCTCTTGTGGGATCACTTTGAGTATATTGTTAGTCGTGTATGTTACATGTATATTTACTTAGATATTAAAAAAAGTAACATGGTGCATTAATGCCCTTGACATGCACTAGTAACTAAAAAGGGATGGACCACAAGGGTCTATCATATACACTCTTACACTATATTTCTGAAAGAGGTTGTATTCACACCTTTAACCAATGACTTTCAAGTCATATGGTACCAACTTTACCAGTCACGTCAAGACTCTCCTTCATTAATTAGACAAATATATCTTGAATAAATAACTTTTTCCCTTTACATATTTAACATATTTAACAACTTTAGCTTTAATTTTGTCTAACTCTCATAGCTAATATTGAGCAAACAACTAATTTTCTACAACCTTTTCATTAGATATATTCAACAAGATTATTTGTGGCAATTGTAATTGCACCATCATTTTCATTATTATAACTGTTTCATTGTTTTCCTTTGGAATGAAGACCACATATATTAATAGGGATTGAAGGGTCACTTGGTGAGATCTTACCTTCCATTGTGGAGGTGTACGGTTCAAACTCCATAGATAGCGTAGCATCCCCTTCCTGCTTTACTTTCTCCCTCTACTGATGGAAAATAAGCGAACAAAATTTAAAACATATATTAATAAAGAAAATGAGAGGAAAAATGCAAAAAATGAGAGGTAAAATATATAAAAGTTCATATGATCACATATCTCTAAGATCTACAATTTCTAAAGCCAAAGTCATAAATTCAGGTAAGAATATGTATAATTTAATAGTGATAAGAGCGTATATTAAGACATATGTTATGTACTCAATGGACTAGTTTTTGACCTCATCGACAAACTTTATTTTAAGTTCTTTGGTATAGTACCATCAACTGTTTTTTTTTTCAAATATTTATGCGCTATATTTTAAATTTTAATGTGAATATCAAACACAAAATTTTAATGTGAATATCAAACACCAACACTTCCATGCCTGTCTCTTTGCATTGCATCACTCAATTTGCAATCCAAATACTCTATTTTGGTCATGTTTAACCTAAACCCCTTAGACTCCAGAGATTGTCTCCACACCTCCAACTTCACATTATGTCACGACCCACCCCAGGGACCGTGATTAGTGCCGATTGGGCACCCAGACAAACTCTAAACTGGATTTCCAACTATAATAGCTAAGGAATTTATCAAAATTTTGGCAGAGCTTCCACTGTTTTACTGACTAACCACACCTGCAAACAGCGACCCCAGCATACAGCAAACATCAAAACACATATATATATGTGGGCCAAAAAGGTCAACGTTGCGGTAAAACCACCCAACAAACATATCATACATGCGTAGTCATACCAAATACAATATCCCACACCCACATGTATCCACAGACCTCTACACATACGAACTGAATCATAGGACGGGACAGAGCCTTGTCACACCCTCGAATATACATAAATGCAAAATACAGGAAATACCTGTACATAAATATACCAAAACTCTGCTCCTCAGGCAAAGGGAGCACTTCAACGGTAGGCAAAGATCCTAAGAAGGCAGCTCTCTATCCTGTGCGTCAGTACCTGCGGGCATGAAATGCAGCCCCCGAAAGAAGGGGGTTAGTACAAAATACGTACCGAATATGTAATGCGGAAAGTACGAAATATAAATAAGAGTAATAATCCCAATAAAAGAAATATATGTGTCAAACCTGCATGCAAACATCAAAATAATTCTTCATTTAAAATATCAAAATAATGCATACCAGACAGGAACGATGGCGACCTTCAAACCCACGCCATACCACAGCATAACACCAGAAATTTCAAATCCCTGAAATCTCCAACACAAGTCCCAACTGTAGCATAAGTGAGCCAAGGCGAGCAACGGCCTAGCACTCACGTCATAGGATAGGAGAGCCGAGGCGAACAACGGCCAAGCACTCACGTATCATAATGTGTAGAGGTCATCATGCCCGATAAGTGAGCCGAGGCAAACGACGGCTAAGAACTCACATGAGCCGACGAGAATGAGGCCCAACACCCATACGTCATGATGCCAACATATCCCAAGCCCATTTTCTTATGTCTCCAAACTAAGCAAAGTCGGCCCATGGGCAAACCAACCCGCCGTATATAACCTGCTTCAGAATATATATACATACATACATATAGTTATACATACACACGATAATAACTGGCCTGGGAATCGGGGAACGAGACCATAATGGCACTTGAGTCGTGAGAATCACATGCATAAAAATTGATTCCATAAGCTTAGTGATATGCAAAATATTCACACATTTGTTTGAAATCAAGAAATCATTCATTTATGAATTTTGTCAAGGTTGCTCAAATTTACACATGAAGGTGATTTCCAAAGAACTTACTTAATCCCCATTACGCACATCTCTAGAATAGGCTTCAAAGCAATTTTAAAGTGATTTAGAATTTCTATCGAAAGTTGTACGCGTTAGTAATTCCAGAACAATTTGAACCTATAGTTTTCCAACTATTTAATTTTCGGTCAAACGAACACCATTCATGGATTCTAAAGTGCCAAAAGTTAAGGATGAAGTAAATTTAGCATAAGTGTGACAAGGAATGAACATAGATCCCATTTAGGCTTTTCGTCGAACATTATGGGCATTTGCGCCCTCCAATGAAATACATTCTTTCAACATCTTAAAACATTTCATACACTTACAACTTGTGGGCTCTGCATACCCAAGATTCAAAATATAATACAATTTTTATAAAAGTACTAAGGAGCGAACATAGGATATATTTGGACCCAAATTGTGAAGGAAAAAGGAATTTTCAAACATATGACGTTGACTAAGCTTAACTAATTCATGCCAAGAGATAGGAATCTTTACATACCTCAATTTATTTCTCCAACTAATTCCAACACAAGACCAATCAAATTTATGCTTCCGGATGCCCAAGGTCTACACAAATTATAATAACGCCAATGATTAACAACCATATCGAGTCTTAAATCCTAAAGTTTTATTTCAAGTTTTATAAAAATTTCAGCAGCATTTCTCCTTAAAATACGCTGCCCATAGAATTCAACTCGGCTCAAATAATCAATCAACAAAAACAACAACCTGCAGTATCAATAATCCCTCTCAAATGCCATCTCAACATCAAAAACACCACAAGATGCTATTATGGCACAACTTTTATAAAACAGGGCAGCATACATATAGGTGCACATCTACCATATTCAAGCCTTCCTATATACTCCAAGAACTATAATACATCACTATAACGCCCAACGCAAACCCCC